>CAUYRH010109158.1:0-83047 GCA_963574655.1 Perodicticus potto | reverse complement strand
AGGGTTTGGCAGTTGGTTCCCTTTAACCAAGATGTTTGTGGTTGGTGTGAGCGTGGACGCCATAGCACTCTAGCCTGGACATATATTTAGACTCCATATAAAAAAAAAAAAAAAAAAAAAAAAAAAAAAGATAAAAAAGATATAAGTACTAGCACCTCATCATTAAGATGAATTTTTAAAGAAACATAGTCCAGAAGTATTACATGATTAAAATAAAAGAGAAAACTCTCATAAAATTTAATCAAAATTTGAAATTAATCAGTGTTATGGTTTGCATTCTATTACTGCATACAGAAGAGCAAATGCAATTAAAACATTGCATTAGCTCAACACTTATGAATTTGGGCAATAAGCTTGTTCCGAAAAAGGACCCTAGAGAAACACCGCAGGCTTGGAATTATCTTTTTATTCAACACGTACTCCATTATCCTGGGAACTACAGAATCAGAAGCAAAATTCTCATAGCTAGGCTAATTACTTCAATAAGACCTGCTTTATTCAAAAATAAATCCAAAGCAGATGCCAGAGCTGGACCTGGTGACAAATATTTATCCTCTCCCCAGTGTTTTCTCTCCCTGTGGCTTTGCACAGTTGGTTTCTGGTCCGCACTTTGATGGTGCCACAGGGCAGCACGAGCCTTGCCAAATGCACAAGACAGATGCCTGTTTTCTAAGGGCTGCTCTGGCCGTCTGTCCGTGTCCCTCTCCCCAGATGTCCAGTTTTCTCTTGGCTGCCAGTGCTTGTCCCCATGTGCCCTGAGAGAGCCACCTGCCACTCAACACTGCCCTTTTCACTCCCCCATCCTCATGTCCTGTTCCCTCTATTAACGTCAGCCACCACCACAGCAACGGTAGGTCCCTGGATAAAGGAAGAAAGTGCAATTCTACTCCCAGGAAAATTTCAATTTAGTGGGATTTTCTAGAGTTAATTTGATAAGCTTATTTCAGATCAAGAGTTATAGGAGACAGAGTCTAATTGATGTGTTGCAATAGTATCTGATATTTCAGTGGAACCTGAAAAGACTAAGTCATATACAAATTTCAACCATGAGGTCAAGGTGAGCATAGAAAATGTTTATTTTCCCTTGTGGTGAGAGGCACACCCCATAAAGCAAGGACTCCACCTTCCTTTAAGATCCCTCTAGCAAACCAGAATAGACACTTTTCTTGGTGGGCTTATATCACACGGGCCTGCTAGGGATATTAACATTTAGATTTTTGGATTTACAGCTCTAATCTGGGTTTTATGTATTTGATTTATCTTCTCTTCTCAGACAGAGAATTCATAGCAGCAGCATCCAGGGCCTGTGTGGAGTTAGGTCAAACTTATTTGAATGGGATTTATACTTCAGTCTAATGCTCCCCTCTTTGCGTTGCAGAAAGCAGCTTCAACCGTGAAAGGGGAGCAGTTTGGTGCACTGCTCGTATCTGGAAGGATTTCCATAAACTTGAGAGGGGCCCAGAGAGGTGTGGGAATGCCCATATGTTATCTGCGGGACGTGTATCTCCAACCATGGACCATGAGACAGAGATATGTGTCCACCCAGACACCCATGGCAGTTGCAAGTCACAGAAAAACAAAGGCAATGAAAGCCAAGCACACCAAAATCAACACAAAGAAAACGCCCACCAGAGATGGGAACGACTTGCACCCTACATTCCCTGTGAGTAGAGCATGAAGAACAAATAGTACCTCACTCCAGAAAATAGAAGACAGTCTGAACTTTAGAATTACTAGAATTCTCAGTGCAAAGCCATCTTCTGAAGCAATCTGAGCATACGTCTGCGCTGTTGAAGGTGCCACCAGCTCCCTGTCACTGGCCTACCCTGTAGGAGTCCAGACCACTGTAGCAGGCATTGCTGATTTCCAGAAGATAACTATTCTCCTCTTCTCCCTTGCTGCTAGAATCCTAATTTAGTTTTGAGCAATGAAATACCAAGTTGTACATTTCCCTTGCAGAATCCCTTGCAGCTATGGGTGACTCTGTCACCTAGATCAGCCTGTGAGAATTCAGGGAGAAGTTGCTGCTTCACCTGCCTTCTCCTTGGATGTGTTTCCACAGTGGCCTTGAAGACAAAAGTGGAAGACATAGCAGGCAAACAGGAGGAGCCTGTGCCCCTGGCATCCTGCTGAGCCACTGCACCAGCTCCAAATTGTCTTCCCTGTGACATCAATAAATTCCCACGTGTTTAGTCTGGATTTAGGACACTTGCATAAAGTATACCATGGACAGGGCCAATTTCCTGAGTCAATTCTTTTTTTCAGCACCGGGAAAACTTTGTGTTTCTGAGACTTCCAAAGTCATGAAATCTCAAATCAAAAAACTCCTGGGAGAAACCATAGGGAACGGGCTCCTTAACATTGATCTTGGCAAAGAATTTTTTGGATATGACACCAAAAGTACAGGCAACAAAAGCAAAAATAAATAGTGGGACTCCTTCAAACCAGGGGCTTCCATAAAGCAAAAGAAACAGTGGATAAAATGAAAAGATAACCAATGGAATGGGAGAAAACATTTGCAAACTGTATAAATTATAAGAAGTTAATGTCCAAAATATATAAGGACCATGAACAACTCAATAGTAAAAACCCAATAACCTGGTTAATAAATGGGCAAAAAATTTGAATAGACATTTTTTTCAGAGAAGACATACAATTATCTAATAGGTATAGGGAAGGGACCCAAGCACTGATCAATCATTAGGGAAATGCAAATCAAAGCTGTAATGACTTATCATCTCACACCTGCTAGGGTGTCTATTAGCCAAAAGTCAAAGAATAACAAGTACTGGCGAGGATGGAGAGCAAAGGGAACCCTGATGCTCTGTTAATGGAAATACAAATTAGTACAACTATTATGGAGAACAGTTTGGAAAATTGAAAATAGAACAAGCACGTGACCCAGCAATCCCTCTGCTGAGTACCTTGAAGAGATGTCTGCACCCCTTATGTCCATTGCAGTATTATTCACAATAGCCAAGATATTGAAACATTGTAAATGTTCATCAACAAATGAATAAAGAAATTGCGGTTCATAGACATCATATGTACAACGGAATACTATTCAGTATTTGAAAAGAAGGAAATCTTACTTTTGTAACCCAGAAGACATACACTAAGTGACAAGAGCCAGTCACAGAAAACAAAATACTACATGAGCTCACTTATTCGTGGAATCTAGAAAGGTTGACTTCATAGAAGTGAAGAATAAAAGGCTGGTTACCAGGGGTAGGGGTTGGGGGAAGTGGAGAGATGTGGTTGAGAGTACTGTTTCAGTTATGTAGAATGATTAAGTTCCAGAGATCTAACATACAGCCTGGGGTCTATTGTTACTGATGCTGTACTGTATATTTTAAATTTGCTGAGGGCAGATCTTAAATATTCTTAACCCCCCCACATGCACACAGGTGACGATGTGAAGAGATGGATTTGTTAATTAGCTTAACTGTAATAAGTTCGTTATGTATATGTATGTGAATATCAAAGTATCGCACTGTACACCTTACATATACTTTCAATAAAAAATTTCCCAAACAAACAAAAAAAACCCCCAAAGGTCATGAGACTTTAATTTCCAAAGTTCTTGGTACATGCACCTGGCATTCTGGGGCGTGGAACTGATGGAGATTTCTGCAGACTGCAAATATGCGTTGGAAGAAAGACCTTGCTAGGCCATCTTCCGCAAAGCAAAACTAGTGCTGGGAGGTTGGCAGTTAATATCCCCATAGTGTTACATAGACTGCAAAATATTTCACAAAACAATGCAGCTGTCATTTATCAAGTCCCTACTCTGCGTTAGAAACTTTATAGAAAATAGCTCTAAATTCTCATGGTTACCCTGCACAAACAAGGAGATGGCAAGTGAGTGACTTGCTCAAGACTACAGAGCTGGTAAGTGAAAGGGCTGGACTCCACCCACCATCAGATGGCAAGGTCTGTGCTCTTTCAAAAATGGTTCCTATATGGCTCGGCACCTGTAGCTCAGTGGGTAGGGTGCCGGCCACATATACATTGGAGCTGACTGGGTAGGGTGCCGGCCACATATACATTTAGCTGGACTGGCCTAGGCCTGATAAAACAATAATGACAACTACAACAACAAGAGAAAGCCGGGCATTGTGGTGGGCACCTGTCTTCCCAGCTACTTGGGAGGCTGAGGCAAGAGAATTGCTTAAGCCCAAGAGTTGGAGGTTGCTGTGAGCTGTGACGCCACAACACACTACCAAGGGTGATACAGTGAGACTCTGTCTCAAAATAATAATAATAACAGTCTCTATAAGTATATGACTTTATTTCCTCTTCCTAAAAAGCCCATAAGGTAATTATCATACCCAGTTTACCTGGGAGAAAAATAAGTGCCCAGAGATGTTGAGCTAATGGTCTAATATCTCACAGCCGGTCACTTTAGGTTCCAAAGGCACAGCTCTTTCTACTTTGATAAAACGTAGCCTTGCCAAGATTTTCAGAATGTTTTTCCCCACTCCTATTTATTAAGTGCTTAATGGATACCTGGTACTGAGGTGTATTATTCTTATTTTATATATGAGGGAATAAAACCTGAGACATGAGGCTTATTCACAGTTACTCAGAAAAGCGACGACTGGCAATTTAGCCCCAGGCAGGCTATCCCTGGGCCTGTCTCTTCTCGGCACCGCCTCCTCCCAGCCTGGCTTCTTGGACACTAAAGCCACGTATGCCACGTGGTACAGAGAAAGTGTGGCTACCCAGGAAGTCTGAGAGAGGAGGAGAAAGCATTTCCTGACATTTCCTTGGATCCAAGCAAGGGTTGTTCTGAGAACACTGCTTCTGTGTTGTTTTGAGAACACTCCTGAGAGAGAAGGCTGTGGTTTGTTCTTCAAGGTCAACTATATAAGGGATTAAACACAGAGCTGTGAATTACTATCCATGTTGTGTATGTAAAATGTCCATGTACTCTTCAAAAACTGAAAAGGAGATGAGAAGCCAACACATTGAAAGACTGTTATCATTCTTAATAACCCAGCTTGGAAATTAATGAGCTGCAGGAATCCAAAGACTCATTTTGCTTTGGTGCAGGCAGAAAACACTGCTGGCATCCTGTGCTAATGTGGTGTAGAGCTTTGTAATTGTTCCCCTAAATGGTCAATAGTTTTAATTTGTATGTAATACGTGATTTTAATCAGCCTGGGCAACTGTTTATGCTTCTTTCCCCCCCCAACAGAAACTGCAACATGAATGATATTTAAGTAGAGCCTCTCAACTGATTCTTTTAAAGAAGATGTATATAAGAAAACAGAAATGTTTCTCTGGATTATAACAACAAAATATAGAGGAAGGCCCCTGGTGCCACACAATGATATATCCACTTGATTCTAACTCTGGGTTAAATAAAATTTTTGTAGTCAACGGGTCACTGTCGTTTATACCACTGAGATTTTTATCTGCATTTGGAGGACCCCAATGACTGAAAAATCCAGCTTGGGCCACAGTTACCTATGCCATGGTAGCTCTACCTATGCTGACTCAAAATACTGGTTTTTTTCTTTAACTGATTTTTTTTCACTTTTCAGCCAGTTTTGTGATGTCATACTGATGTAGCTTAAAGGACACAAATTAGAATATACTTCTAATAAAATCATGGTAAATTTTCTACTTATATTAAATGTTTAAAAAATGAGGTAAATGGTTCACTGTACGATCTGGCTTGCCGGTAAACACATAACATATATGAATTCAAGGAATCGCAGCATCAGACAAACTTCCTGTGATTGTGTCTGGCTCTGGTGCGCTTCTCACCCATATTTTCAAATGCAAGAGAGGACAATGCCTCTTTGGAAGCAAGGAACACTGTCTTAGTTTTTACTGTTGCCTATAAATATAATACAAGTTTCACTTTTCATTTTATTTTGTGGGATTTTGAGAACATTACCAAATGATAAAAATATTGGTTTTTTTTAACATGCTGTGCAACCAAGCGACCTTGCATTTGAATTTTTGGACACCCACTTACCACATCATGATGGGGTTTTGCTGTACTTAGTGATTAGAATGGTATTTATTGAGCAGCTACAATGTCCTCGTACATCACAAGCATATATGTGTACGTATTTTCACATACATGCACCTAAACCCAGGCGTATCTAGTACTTCATGGCTGTTAGCCATATCTACAATAAACATATAGGTATCAAAAACTATCAATTTCACAACAAATTTCATTTCCAGTTAATTCTGAATAGCAATGCATCTTGATTTAGTGAACTATAAAAAGTTAAAAATAAGTTACATTTCATAAGCTTTCTGGAAACTTTGCATAGGTGGGACACCTCCAATCAAAAGTCCTTTTACATCACTGAGGTCCGTGAGGTTGCCGTGCTCATCCTCTATGTTGTACCAGGACCTGAGGATCACTGTCTCTGAGTTAATAAAGCAGGTGGCAAGTGGCTGTTAAGCAAGTGACGGCAGAGGCCTGCCCAGTCGGGATGAGACCTGTGAGTGTGTGGCGTCCACACTGCAGGGTAGATGAGCTTCCTGCCCTCAGGATGGCAGGCCCACTTCTCCCACTGCTTTCTGCAGGTAACGTGGAATTACACGCAGACCCACTAAAGCAATGAAGTCATTCTGTCAAGCAATCCTTTGTCTTTCACTTAGAAATCACAAAACCAGCATCTTTGATCAGAAGGAGAAATAACGAGAGCAATTTGAGTGCCTATAAAAGTAATTCTTAAATTAGTTAAGGAAAAAAATCCCCCCAAACAGCTGCGTGGTTAATGGCTAGTGAAAAACTGTGGGAGCCAAGTCAGCAATGTCCCCCACATCGCAGCTGAACCGATTGCTCAGGAGGCTGATTTAAAGACATATAAAATACATTGGCTGAATTCTGTGAAAATTTGCAAATGGTCTTAGGAATCTTGAACTGCCCCTTCTCACATCAGAATGAGGCATTCCAGACCCCCAAGGCCAGAGACCCCCTCTCCATTCTTTTGTCCTTTCTGCTCTGCCACTGGCTGATCCCACTGCCTGGTCATTTGTCACTCAACACAAATGTACTACTCACCGTTGGGTCCTGCTCAAACGTGGCCACAGGCTCTTTTTCACACCTGCCCGAGGTGGTGCTTGGAGGGTACGAGAGGTCACTTGGTCTCTGCGTTGACCCACAAATCATTCTCCCATCTGTTGCTTTTCAGAAGTAGGGAACATGGCGGGCATTTGGCTGTTTATTTTTCTCTTATTACTTGATTGCTAAATAGTATGTATGCTTGAAAAGTAAATTCAAAGTGTAAATTATTTCTATCATCTGTTAAGAAATACACTAGCTAATAAAAAAATACATTTGCTGTAATTTTCCCAGCTCCTCATAATTAGTACCTGTAGGTCAGGGCACTCAGTGGATCAATTAAATTTGTGAGCCATATTCAGCTGAGTCTCGGTCAACTCCTGTTACAGCTCATGGAATCATTCAAGGATTCAGTAGCTTCCTCCTCAGAGCACCCTCTGAATTTAACTGCTTGAGGTTTAGGACAGATTTTCACTTTTTTTCCAAAAGTGTTCATGCATCCCTTCTTGAAGGGATGGTGTGGGCAGTCAATAGGGGAAACGGCTTTCTTTGACCTCAGCTTGCAACACAGAGGCGGTGGCTTCATGAAGAAGCACAGATGACATGGGGGCCAATATTGATAACACTCTGAACTCCCTTGTCTTTGGCATCATTCACTCAAAGAGTGTTTCCCTAGTGATGTCAGGATGGAATATTGCTCATGCAAAGCCCCACCCACAGGCCCAACAGCGGAGGGAGTTCCGTACTAGTGTCCTAACCTTTGTGGGTCTCCCTGTCCGAGTACGGGTCCACGCATGTCCCCACACAGCATGTCCCACCCCTCTCCACCCCCAACCTGATCGGAACCTTAGCCCAGCTTACTGACTGCATTCACCATCCACAACTCCCATCTCATTTTGGCTCATTCGGCCTACGTTTCTGAAATTCTCAGTAGGGACTGATGAGGAAGATACTCTGCTTTCCTCTTAAGGTGAAAAGGGGGGAAAGGACATTTTATTTTTTTCATGATACAAAATAAAAGAAGTAATGTTAAGCATAGTAATTACCATTTTCCCAAATCACAGCATGCAGTAAAGTGCTTATAAAAGGCCCAGGCGTGAATTACATGGTGTTTTGTTCCCAGTATGCCCTGCTGCAGAATCAAAACAAAAAGAGCCACCTGGTCCCGCCAAACTGGCGGCCACTCCTCCTCCCAGGAGCCAGTCGGAGCAGGATGGGTTGGCGATAGTGTTGCCAGATTGAACAAGCAAAAATACGGACACACTGTCAACTGGAAATTTCACATAAATGATAATTTTTTTTAGTATCAAACATTACATGGGACATACATGTACCAAAAAACCCTGCTATTTATCTGAAATTCCAACTTAACTGGGCATCTTGTATTTTTGTCTGCCACCCTAGTGAGTGAAGGTGAAAGAAATAGATTCCCTGGCTCACTGTGTCTTACTGATCTTTTCAGAGCTCTGGTCTATATCACCTACATTTTTTTTTAAAAGGAAATTATATGGATATGACTCTTACACTTAAGGTACATCTGGCTCATCCGTAGAACTTTTTTTTTTTTTTTTTTTTTTGCAGTTTTTGGTCGGGCTGGGTTTGAACCCTCCACCTCTGCCATATGGGGCCAGGGCCCTACTCCTTTGAGCCACAGGCACTTGCCCTCATCTGTAGAACTTTTAAAAAACATAGTTGGGGACGAGGAGGACGGCCTATGGCACACGCCCTTAATTGTATAAGAGGGACCCTATCTAACAAATGCAATCAGTGTCACCTAATTCTTTGTAGCCTCAATGAAACCCCAAACAATAAACAATAAAAATTAAAAAAAAAGACTCCATCCCAACAAATAGTTCCTTGCTGTTTTCTATCGTTCATTTGGACAATGCACCACACTGGTGATTTGTCCTTTCCGTCTCCTCTATAAAAACGTATGTGTCCACCCTTCATCCCTCTACAGCCTTTCTAGACAATCTAATCAACGAATCCCTGTTCAAATAAATAAATAAAAACAGAGTTGGCTGGGTCCACTTTTCCAGAGTTTCTAATTCAGCAGCTCTGGGGTGGGGCCTGAGACTTTGCATCTCCAAGGAGGTCCCTGCTGTTAATGCTGAGCCCAATTGTCCTAACAGACGTCCAGGTGAACCTTGCCCGGGTCATCATGAGTCAGCCTGTCACAATGAAAGAGGTTGGTTTAGTCCAGCGGTCCTCAACCTTCCTCATGCTGCGAGCCTTTAATAGAGTTCCCGTGGTAGCGACCCACAGGCTGAGAACCACTGGGTTAGTCAAACAGGAGGATGGGAGAGAACCAGGAAATGTTTAAAGCAGCTTCTGTCAAATGAGAGAGATAGTAGGGTTTTGTTTTTTCTTTTTTCTGAGAGAAGAGATTTAGAACAATAAATGCTGGGTGAGGAAGCACTAAGGAAAAGGAAAGAAAACAACAAAAGTTCCCAAAGATATTGTATACTATACACACATAAATGGAAATCCTTCTAAAGGGGAAGAATCCGCAGTTGAGGAATTTAAGAGATTATAGCAAAACATAAGTCTAGGGAACCAGATTACATGCATGAAGAATACCGAGGACAATGGACTCCACCACCCTAACCTCGACACCACTCAGCAGCATGTCACATATCCTAAATTAAGGCCAGGGAGGGCAATTCCACCAGTGCCGACTGATCAGCCTTGGACTATGACACCCTGACACATCTTGGATTCTCCCCTGAAGTCTCAGGATGTCTGTCAAACCGTTCTGAGATGCGATTGTTCTGGGAGGGGCAGGTCAACCCCAGGAGTCCTGCGAGTTTCCCATCTCTCACTTCCAGAGGTTTCCTCTCCTCCCCAGGCCTCGGTAGCTCCAAGTCCCAGCCTGCTGGCCTCTGGCTCACTCACCCTTAGCCTTCTCTCTCTTTTTTTTTTTTTGCAACTCCCGCCACGACTTTGACCTTACTTCCTGTTTCTATTCCTAACTCTCAGATTCTTCTCTTCTTAATTACCTCCGACTGGAGTGCCTCTCAGATAATGGAACAACATTTTTTGTAGTTGCCACAAAGAGAGACAGAATCGAGACCAGTTATGAAAAAAATTTAAGAACAAGAAGCTTGAAGATGGATAGTGGGTTTGGGGTTGGGAGTGTGCTATGCTTTCAGCATGAAGCTGAAAGTAAAATCCGTAAGTAAATGAACTTGTACCAAGGCCTAATTATTTTTGCCGAGATATAAGTTATGTATTATAGAATTTATTCCTTTAAAATGTAAATTCAGTAGTGGTTAGTATAGTCATGGAGTTGGGCAACCACCACCACTAATTCCAGAACAATTTCTTTCCTCCCTTTCAAACACCCTGGACTCATTAGCAATCATTTCCCCCACCCCTGACACCACCAATCTCTGTTCTGTCTCTCTGGATTTACCTGTTTTGGTCATTTCACAGAAATGGAACCATACAATATGTGGTCTTCCGTGTCCAGCCTCTCTGAGCACAATGATTTCAAGGTTCATCAAAGTCATATTACCAGGCGCCTGTACATCATTTCTTCTTTATGCCCGAATAACATTTCACTATGTTCAGACCACATTTGTTTCTCCACTCATCAGTTGATGCATTTTACCTTTTGGTTCATGAAGAAGGTTGTTATGATAGTCACGTACAAATTTTTGTATGAACATCAGATTTTAATTCTCTTGGGTATATGCTTAGGAGTGGAGCTTCTGAGTGACACGATAAATCTATATTTGGCTTTTTGAAGAATGGTCAAACCGTTTTTCCAAATCAACTGCATCAGTTTACATTCCCACCTGTAATATCTGAGGGTTATAATTACTCTTCACCATCTTCTAAAATTACCCATGTTTTAAAACTAAAGCCATCCTATTTCACGTGAAGTGGTATCTCATTGGGTTCAAAGTTAAATTTTTAACATAATGGTGAAAGACATCCCAAAGTCAGTACTTCTAGAACAAACCCAATTTTTATTTACTGGTGGTCTTTGGCTAGGGTATCCTTCAGGAGCCAGTTTGACCAGTGGATGCATTCTGTTAATCTATTTGGTGAGTTATAAACTTTTTAGTTCTTCGTGAGCCTCATCTAACCTCTGACTGGACTCACCCCTTCATGGCACCTGTCTGGCTCCTGTGGGCATGAGTTTGGGGCCACTATCTATACTTTTTGTTTCTGTATCTGGATATCTTCATTCTGTTATTACTAAGAACAATGAATATGGTGACATATTTAGAAAGGTTTTGAAGTAGTAAATTTTAGGGATTAAGCTTTCTAAAAGGCAAAATTTCAATTAATCAATATACTTAATGCATATGGTACTGTATTTAATCAGGACCTTAAAATTGCTTCGTCAATTTAGCAAGCTTTGGCACCTTTGGGGGGATTGTCAAAGTTCACTGACAAAAGGCCAATATGAACACACCTTTCAGACATAGTCCAACATCCCTAACTGTAATGCTTTCAGAAATCTGGAAGTTTGCTTAAAATGACCATGGTTTGACAGATTGTATGTGATGGTCAAAAATAAGACAATGTTGAAATCACATTTTAAAAATCAAATCACTCAGAAATTAGATCCTTTATAAACTGCAATGTTTGGGGTTCACATCAATAACAACAGGACTTTCGGACATCAAGCAGGCCGTGAAGAATGATGATTGAAAAATGCTTTAAAGGAGATCAATACACTTTAACAAAGAGAAAAGAAGAACCTGTTTTCAGAGTGAACCGGCACCATCAGAAACCAGACACTTTTATTTAGGGACAATTTTAACCTGCATTTTGGGAATAAGAAGCTATTTGTATTAAAGATTGAAAGATAATTGGGGTTGGAGAGAAAAAGGGAATAAAATTACCAGCAATAAATTGATATTTTCAAAATATGTTATATAAATGGGTGGCACCTATGGCTTGAGGAGTAGGAAGCCAGCCACATATGCCGGGGGTGGTGGGTTCAAACCTAGCCTCGGCCAAAAACAGCAAAAAAAAAAAAAAAGTTATATAAACTACTTAGCATTTGAAATATTAGCCTTAGCTTTCTCTCTCTCTCTCTCTTTTTTTTTTTTTTTGCAGTTTTTGGCCAGGGCTGGGTTTGAACCTGCCATGTCCGGCATATGGGGCTGGTGCCCTACTCCTTTGAGCCACAGGCGCTGCCCAGCTATTTCTTCTTGATTTAAAGAATTTATTCTTAAAATTTGGTATATGGATAAATAAAAATCTAAAACTATTAGAAAATATTTGCAAACTTGAATGCTTCATTCATCTAATGTTTATAAACCTCTAGACATTTGAAGTTTTGGTCAGGTTTTGGGTTTTTCTGTTTTGCTTATGTTTTGCTTGTTTTTGTTATGTTTGGAATCCTATACTCGCATTTCCTGTACGGCAGATTTCAGGGCATTAGAGAGCCCCGTTTCCCAAATTCAATAAAAATGGGTTTCAGGATAACACACACTGCAACAATTGCACAGGGTGTAGCAAATTTTGCTTTTAAGAATTAATAGGATTTCCCAAAGGAAATATTTTCCTGTCAAACCTAATCCTCATGATCAACAACTATAGCTCCAAGTGATTCTTTATGATTTCTTTTATTTACGTTTTTCTAAGCTTATTCTTACATATCCTCTGGGGTAACTTTTATTACAGGAATTGCTGGATTTTCTTCCAAAAAAGAAACATGCTTTATATTTAGATGACAAAGTAACAGAGTCAATGCTTTTCTCCCCGCAGTGGTATTTTTTAAAATATGTGCTATTTTTATAATTCTTATTTTTCCCCAATTGCAGCCTAAAGCATTGACAGCTAATCATCCCCTCTTTCTCAATAACTGCAGATAAGTTACACAACCTTAGTCAACACTTTTCCAACGGACTTTACAAAATTCAGTGAATAGTTTATATAGCTATGTGTATAACTGGTATAACTGTTTCATATGCACCTGGGGCAATATTTTATTTTATGGAGTTCATTGAGAAAATAGAACTACATCCAGTATTCTTTCTACTTTTCTAGATGATGCAAAATAATGAGCGCACGCTGGGGCTAGTAACTCAGAATTCTTGCTACCTATTGTGTTGAGATGGATGAGTCCAGGCACCTTGGGAAGGAGCAAGCATTTGACTCAGCCGCCCATAATCCACTGTGTGATTCCACGAGGTGCATTTGATTCTTCTACAGGGGGACCCAAGCACAAAGCAGAGTAAGCTCTGTTTTGTCCCCCCGACATGTGCGTACACAGAGAAGACACCAGCTCCCAGCTAGTTAGGTCAGCACTGGTGACTCCTTCAGTTTTGTAGCCTGTGGGTAACTCATGAGGCCGTGTCTTTTGGCATAGAGTGTGGTTGTGATTCCTTTGTTCTCCTTTTACTTTCCATCCCTTCCTTGGAGGCCTTTATAAACATCTTTAAAGTGAATATTTAATTAAGAATACTGCAGAGGGTGGCACCTGTGGCTCAAAGGAGTAGGGTGCCGGCCCCATATGCCAGAGGGGCACCCCCCAGTGGCGGGTCCAATCCCAGCCCTGGCCAAAAACTGCAAAAAAACAAAACAAACAAAAACAAATAAACAAAAAAGAATACTGCAGAAAGACTGGAAACCAAAAGTCACAGGTAGTATTAACACAAATGCAGCCTAACACAATTGCATCCAGTCTCTGCTTCAGGGAGTACAGCATCCTGAGGCAATGTAGCATGACGGCTAAGAGACCAGCAGTTTCAGTGTGATCTTGGGCAAGTTACTTAACCTCCCTGTATCTTAAATTTCTAATTGATAAAATGGAAATCAAGAAATCAAGACGTTGTGAGGATTCAAGGAGCTATTAGTCTCGGAGGAGTATGTTAGAGGATGAACTGTGTAAGTTTTTGGTTTTAAATACTTAAGCAGTATTTTCTGTCTTTTTTCTCTGTACCTGACTCTTAAGATTATAACAATTGTTTCCCATGGTGTTTTGTAGTTTGCATAATTAAAATTATAACGACTGTGTTCCATTCTATCTAGTAGAGTAGTTGACATTCAAGTTGATTTCACTTTTCTACTGTTATAAATAATGCTACAATGAATATCTTTATGTAAATATTGTTTTCCCACTTTCATGCTTCAGATGGGTCTTTCTGAATAGGATGTACACATTTTTGCCATTGGCAATAAGAGTTCATCAATGTCATTGTACACATAGCAGATAGCGTGTCATGATCAAATCATGTGCACTCTTATATTTACCATATTAAAATATTACCATAAGTTTCGTTTACTAGTCATATTTACTTTCTTTGTGGCTGATGTAATTAAATATTTTGCCTAATTATCTATTGCAGAGTTTTAATATTTTCTTATTAATTACATTGTATTGTAAAATAGTAAATATACAAGTTTTTTTACTGTATTTGCTGAGAACTTTGCCTTCTTTTTTATTTTATTGATATGGCAATGTATATTTTAGATAGTTGGACCTATTTCTGTCATTTATTTATAATATTTCTAAACTTATTAGCGTCCTGGCAAATAATTTAATTTTTAAGATTTAATATTGTTTAACATACAGATGAAATTTATCCTATTGTACAGTGCAAGTATATTTATTAAATATAAATGTAAAAACTGTTCACTAATTACTATTCTACAATAATTTGCTGAAAAATCTCCCTCTTCTCCATCAGTTTGATGAGATTCTTTTTCCCGCGTATTTGATTATCACCTAGAATGAGGTTGATTTGAGTACAGAGGCCCACATCTTCTGTACTCGTGGTGTTTATCCTTCTGTAAATGAGCTATTGCTTTAATTCCTTTGCTTTGAAATACATTTTAATATCTCATAGGACTAGAGGCAAACAATTCTTTTCCATGAAGGACTTTCAATAGTTTATTTTTTTCTTTTTAGGGATGTGTATGTCTTTGTTCTTTATTGAATTGTAATTCACATACAATATGATTCGCCCTGTATAAATTAGGACGAACTTACGGAATCATATAACTACCATTATCCAAAACAATTTTCTTGCGTCCTTTTGTAGTCAAATTCTTTCCCTCTCCCTGACCCCAGGTAATCACTGGTTTGATTCCTCACCCCCCCATAGTTTTGCCCTTTCCAGGATGTCATATAAATGGAATTATACGGAATTATATGGAATTAAATGGAATTATAGTATATGGGTATACTACCATTATACCATATAATGGTAGTTTTTTGAGTCTGGCTTTTTGCCTAAAGGTAATGCTTTGGAAATTCATTCATGTTGTGTATGTATGTGTGTGTGTGTATATATGTATATATACAGACATACATATATACATATATATATATACATACACACATACATATATATATATATACTCGTATACACATATATCAGTACTTTATTCCTTTTATTGATGAGTATTATTTATACTTTATGGGTATAGCACAGTTGTTTACCAATTTCATCAGTTGATGAGCATTTAGATTTTTTACACCTTTTGGCAAGTAAGAATAATGTTGCTGTAAACATTTGTACCCTGAGTTTTGTATAAACAACTGCGTTTATATCCACATAAGATTTCAAAATTTATTGTCCAGTTCTAAGAAGAATCCTGTTAGGAATTAAACGAGGTGTATATATGAACACATCCACACACACTCCACACACACACACTGTACACATACACACTCTATAATTTGAGGATTTGAGGGCAAGAATATAACATCTTTTGATATTTAGTCTTCTCAACTAGGAAAATAAATGATTTGTGGTTCTTTCACTTTTCAAACTCTTATTTTACCACGTGTATATATGTATGTCTGCACAGTTTTCCTCAAATAGGATATATGTTTTTAACCTAAGGTCATTATAGGGTACATTATAGTTCTGCTGTTAATGTGAACAAAATACTTTTAATTCCATTTTTAAATAATTATTTCCAGCATACAGAAAAATCATTGATTTTTATACATCCATCTCACATTCAGCTTCTTGTCTGAGTAATTTACCATGCAAATAGTTGTTTGCTTACATCTTTGAGTTGTCTATACATAGAGTCATGCCATCGTTTTCTTCTTCCCTGTTGTATAAAACTACTACCTCTGTTTCATGTCTTTGGTTTCATATTACTTTGGAAATCCTGTTCAATGCAATAATAGTGACCATAATCATTTTATTTTGCTCTGATTTTCCTAAAAATAGTGCTGTTAGCCCATGATTAAATATAATACTGACTGGTAGTTTGTAATAACACCTTTAACATCACTTATCTTTCTCTTACTTCTTAAATGTTTTTAAGGAGAATGGTGTTAAATTTTATCAAAATCATTTGTCATCATCTATTGATCATTTAGGTTTCTATATTTAACAAGTTGGTGATGTATTCTGTATAAGTAGTTCACTATATTTAATTATCCTGTATTACTAGAATCAAACCTATTTTCTGGTGCTGAATTATTATCTAACCGTATGTTGAATTCTTTTGGCTAGCATTTATTTAACATTTTAACATTTGTATTAATAAAAGGAATTGATTTTTTGTGATACATCATTGGTTTATCCAGTTATATTTGCTTCGGGGATTGAACGGGGTAGCTTTTTCATATGATTTGTCCTGGAACAGTTTGTGATAATGTAGCAATCACTTGTTCTTTGAATACATAATCAAATTCATCAGGGACTCATTCAGGAAATTTTTTATTTGAGGGAGAAATATTTGCTTGATTAAATTCCTGGATCTTTCTTTCTTTCTTTTATACCTCCATGTTTATTGCAGCACTACTTATTTAATTATTTATTTATTTATTTTAGCATTGTTGTTTAGCTGTTCCAGGCTGGGTTCGAACCCACAACCCTCGGCGTATGTGGCTGGCATCTTAACCACTGTGCTATGGGCACCAAGCAGGACTCTTGGATTTTTTAAGAGGCTGTTTTCTCTAATATACCTGTTCCCCTCTGCTCATGGTGGCTTTCCATGGCCTGCCCAAGAAAGGAAACATGAAAAGTACTTGTTGAATGAGCATTACTAACTTTGAAACAAACTCATCTCATGACATTCTCATAGCTACATTGTCAGGAGCGCATGGTTGGTATTCCCATCAAGTGGAAGCTCAGAGAGGTTAAGAAATTCCCCACTGATGCTTTGAATTCAACCAGTACTTAAGTTTAACTTAGAATACAGATCTAGCTGTAGCTGGGCAACGTCAGCACTGGAATTCCCATCCAGGTTGCTTTTTCCATAACTCCACACTCCATTATACCATCAGAACAGGTGCAATTTAAAATTCCCCTCTTTCACTTTCTTGTTTGTGTTTTATGTAATACTTCATATTTTCTCATTGTGGTTTATTATTCAATGTCATTTCCATAATATTGGCTCTCAAGGGTTGCAAATTCTTAATACAAGTCTTATTTGTGAATGAAAAAACCAGAATTCTTACTAATTCTGTGTTTTTTAAATAAAAGTGCTCAAGATTTCTCTATCAATTGGCAGTTCACAGTCAGTACTCAATAAATGCAGCCAATTTAAAATCATTTCATTTTAGAACTTTCTGTTTAAATAAATAAATATTTTTCTTTAGACTACTGTTTAATCTTTCTGAATCTCTTTCCTCATATGTAAAATGAGGAGGTTGGATTCAATCCGTGCTTGCTTAACTAGTCACACAAATAACTCTGTCTTAATGGGTACTTTATAAAAATGGATTTCATGGTCAAACCAGTTGTTGTGTATAATATACCACATAAGATTCATGAATGCCCTTCAGTAAAAAGTCCTGATGGTTATTCTAGCGTTTCCCAGATTTATTTGTATTTCTTCATTTATATTCTTTTCTTGGCTAATATATAAGATATTATCTGGGGGGTATATGTATTTGGAGGGCCAAACTTTGAAAAAATTATTTGGAAATAATTTTTCTGGTTCTAACAATGTTATAATGACACAAGGAAATGACAAGGCTTAAAAATTAGACTTATACACGAGGACACACATTCCCACAGGTCCCCAGTCCACTGTGATAAAGTTAGGAATTACATCAAGAAAATGATACAGATTCTGGCAAATAAACCAAGAGTAGCAAAATTAGCCATACTAATAGTCCAAGAAATCAAGAACCCACACCTGGAATAATTAAGATCCCATTGATGGAAAGTTTCATATATGAATGTGACAAGCCGGCCCGTAAGTCAAAGAAGGCAAATTATTGAACACATACCTGGGAGAGACGGGGGAGGGGAACTGAGCAGAGGGGATTAAAATAGGAACAGTCCACAGGTCCTCTCCACGAGAAGTTTAAACCGCTGATTTAGTTCAACGTTCCATAACAACTCACTGAAATGTTAGACAATTGTGCTAGAAAGCCAATTAATTTAATTGCAAAGTCACGCATTTAAATTTAAAAGTTTGTCCAGTTTAATTGGCAAGACTTTCTTTAAAAAGTCCCCAACTTGATCATTTTTTCCTTTCCACATTTTTTTCTATTGTGAAGAGGTTGCTTTGTATAGAATTACAGGATTAGAATAACCACTTCTAATTATGCATTTTTATTTTTCACGTTTTAGTTTGAAACTTTAATTTTAGAAAGGTAGCTGTTTTATTTATGCATGAAAGTTAAGCATGGAGCCAGTTTGTTTTTTGAAAAGTCTCCCACGATTAACATGTGGTGCAATTACTTGTCTTTTCTGGTCCCAAATGTAAATGTACCTTAAATCTCTCCATTCCACTTCTAAGAATTTTTCTTAAAGGGATAATCATAATTATGCAAGAGAGCCAAAATGAACATACAAGTATGGCCACTGTAGCAATGTAGCACTTTTTTTTAAAATAGAGAAAATCTAGAAACAACTAAAATACCCATTAAAAGTTTTATTAAATTGTGTTAGTGTTTATATAATCAAATATGATGCACTCACTTGAAGGTAATGAATTATCTTTTGGCATGGAAAGGTATTATGGCATATTATATATTTTTGAGTGAAAAAATGAGATTTGATAAGTTGTGTGTGTGTTCAGAAGAGTGACGGAGAGAGGAGAGGGTCAGAGAGATATAGCAAGATTTGGAAGGACCTTCTGCAAAATATAAATAGATGGTTACCTATTAACCGAAAGGCAGTATTTTAGTTACTTTTGTTTTTCTTTTTTAAATGTTATTTATTATTGAACATGATTTTTCATTTAAGTTATCTAAAAGAAAACAGGCAAAAGCACAAGCAGAAGAGACTCAGAAGAAATGGTTGAAAAACATATTTTAAAGATCTGGAGCAAATCGTAGCTGGACAATTAATCAAGATGAGAAAATTAAGAGGGGGGATGTACTCAGGGGTATGTCAGTTTTAATGCTAATTGAAATTCAATGCTAATTGCCCCTCTTTTACAACTAATAAAACCCTATTCCTCTGCCAGCCTCTAGTTCAAATCTTACCTCTTTGTTGAAGTGTTAATAGTCTGTGAAGTACAGTTTTATGAGCACGCTTCTCTGAAATTAAGGCAAAAATAATCTGTTCTATTCCAAATGAAGTAATTGTGTACCTCCTTGAATTGTCTCCATCTAAATGTCTTCACCTGTCACTTAAGCAATACATCATTAAAATAGCTACCACATATAAAGGGCTCTCCGTCGGACAGTCACCTTTTCAGAGTTTTCTAGTCCTGTAATTACCCTATGTGATCGATTTTATTATCACTTTTATACAGATTAGGAAGCTAAGGCTCAGAAGGTCTTTTCAGAAGTCACAGTGCCAGAGCTAGAACTCAAACTCATTAAAATTTCAAATCACACATTTCTAACAATGCTGCAATACTGTATTTGCATGAATCTGCTATTCTCCCCAGGGAGGTTGTAATCTTCCTGAAGATGCATTTCTATGTTGTATCTACACCCTAACTAAATGATGTCTATTTTTACTTACAATGACATAGTTATTTTTGAAAGTAAATATTTTCTTTTTCTCCAAAAAATCCTCCTATAAATCATCTCTCAAAAATTGTGTACAATGCACAGGATAGGGGAGTGCATGACATAAAAATAGCTCACTCACTAATCAGTGTAATAATCAAAGTTTTTAAAAGTCAGTTCTACATTTTATTTAGCTTAGTAATGCCTGCTCTTTGGTTTATTTATGTACATCGAGATTTTCATAGATGAACTCATCTTCTATTTTACAATAAGGACTCAGGCTTAGCCAAGCTTTATGCCAACACCTCTTATCAGATCATAAAGAACCCAATAGTGATTATCTTTGACCGCATTAAGCATAAAAGAAAGACACCTTAGATTGAGCCTGATAATATTTTCTTCTCGACTTTGGATAATGTTTAGTCATTAGCTATAACATAAAATCTTATTTCATTGCATAGAAATATTTATTGCAACTCAAAGGAAATATTGACCTTGGCTTTGCCTTAGCCAACATTTATCCTCCAGATAAATTTTAAAATTTACCTGAGCAGAAGTCAAGTTATATTTCTCAGAAGCCTAAAACATCTTATTTAATCCTACACTATATAGTCACACATTATCTAGTGAATGGCACAGCAATTCAATCAAAATTCTTGAAATGAATCTTCAAAATCCTAACGATGGGGCAAAGTACATTTATTCTCTCTCTCTCTCCTATTCTCACCTTGCCCCGCCCTCTTCACACACACACCCCCTACACACACAAAATCATACACTTCAAGCTAGCAATGTAAAACGAGAGCATTTAAGTACACATATGAAGCACTTTTTCTCTATCACACACTTCCTTCTGTTCAAATTTGCAGTTTGATCCCTGGCCAAAGACATACGGAATATCTCTGCGGAAAGTAGCAGTAGAAAACTTAGCTTTTGACAGTAAGCAGAAATTTTCAGCTCGAGGAATCAAGGTCTAGATGACACTGCTCCGCTTGTTTTGGGAGGAGGAAGGGCGTGATGGTTGGACTGAGCTCACTAGAGCTGGAAAGGTGGGGGGACGGCTGCCCTCACGTAGGAAGAGAGGCTGTAGTGCCCCGCTGTAGACTGCATTCTCTCTCCTACGAGAAAGAGACTCACGCCTTATGCTACCCATGAAAGCTCTATTTCTAGTGAATGTAGTACAATTTTTGTACCAGTGTCTTCCATCTGCCTATTCTGGTATTAAATGCTTAAGGGAAAAGAGCTACATCGTGGAGAAGTTTAGCTGTGCCCCGTTCTCACGTATGAGCAGGCAGCAAGGCAAACAGATGAGTTTGGATAAATGAAAATCAATACACTTGAAAAGGCCTCTTTCATTCAATTGATTCAGGCTCAGAGGGTAATAGCACAGCAGAATGTGAAATGGTGTTAACGCGGCCCTAAAGCGCAAATCCCATTTACAGGAAATACGGTAACTAAAGTGGCTAAAAGCATGCGGGGGGTTTAATGAACCACAATGAACTCTTTACCGTGGACCTTTTCATAAATGTTTTTAGTATGGTCTTATCACCACACCATTTGAACCTTCAATGAGGCAAGATAACCCTTTATGGAATGAATATTATTTTTCAAAATCTAAGAAGTCAGCATAGCAAAATGTAATTCCTGTCTTTAGAGTTAAGAAACACTGCGCATTTGAGCTGCAAAGGTCTCGTTTTACAGAAAAAGAAATGGAAGTCACCAGAGGCGTCAGTTACTGCTCACGGTTGCACAGCAACTTGGTGGCCGAGAATTGACCAGAACTCACACAGTTTCCATCGCAGAGTTATTTTTTTTTCTGTGATCAACTTGGAGACGTTACAATGACAACCGTGCAGACAGTTGCCAGTGCCGGTGAGCTGTGGGTGGGAAACGAGACCATGAAAGGCTCCAACCAGCTGGTTCCCGGATCATTCTCTCGCTGCTGCTAAGACTTTCTGAAACTCTGATACTTCAAGAGAAGGCCCATATTTTTTGGATCCAGCAATTCCATTTCTGGGAGTCTATCTTGCGATAAAACAGTCTCACGTGCATACAGACAAAGGAATTAGAGAAGAATGTTAATTCTGGTGTGGCTTACAATAGCAAAATTTACAAATGACATGGATGAGCATGCCTGCTGAACCAGTTATATGATTGTAACACATCCATGCAATAGAGAGCTGTGGAACTGGTGACAAATAAATCGAGAATAGTTGATATGTGTAGACATGGGAAGATATCTGTGATGTACTTTTTCAAAAAGAAACAACCACTTCATAGAATAATATAAAATATAAAATAATGCTATTTATATGAAAAAGTCTGTCTGCCCCCAGCTCCCTTTATTCTCATATTTCTGCCATAGTTCCTCATACTTCAGGTTATGGAAACAAGGAAGGTTTTAAAGCACAGAGCAATTGAGTATGGCCTTGTAAGACGGTGAGAACACATGTTGTTAGATTTATTCTTTTTGTAAAAATGATATTTCATTATTAGGTAACATAATGCCTGTGAGTATGGGCTTTGGAGTCAGAAACACAGAGGTTTGAATCCCACCCTTACCTCTACATAGTGGTGTGATCCTGGGGACATTTCTTCACTCCCCTGATGCTCAGAACTAAATTAGTTATCATATGTAAAACATCAAGCACAGTATTTGGCAAATAGTCTTCAATAAACCGTCACTTCTATAATGGTGGTTGTGTTTACAAAAATTCAAATTAAACAGAAAAGTGCCAGGAAGAAAGTAGATACCAACTACGTTTAACCACTGAAAGTTTACCTCTGATACTCTTTGATGATGTCTTTCCAGAAAGCTGTAAAAATATGTGTGCTTTTAAAATGCCTTTACAAACACTTATATGCACATGACCTACCATTTATCTGCAGACTTTCCCCCAGGTCTGTATAACACAGGTAGCATCGAACTATGTCATTTATAACAGCTGGACTGTGTTCACGGTCATTGGGGAGGATGGTGGGGTGGGCGGTGCCCATTCTTTTGGTACAGTTTCTGCATCTACGTAGTCCTAGGGCCCACCGGGGGCCTGCTAGGCTATTCCTTCCCCAGACTGCTCACAGGAGCTCCTCCAGCTGTGACATTTCAGATGGCTTTATCTTGCTGTTTATGTTCATCTGCGATTTACATTTTCTATGATGAACATGTATTATCAATTTAAGTAGAGTTAATTTTCCATGATGGTCATATACTATCTTTGCTGGGAAAATAGTTACATATTCTTATTCTTCAACAATCTAAGCAATAGAATTGTACATACAGTAAAAGTCACAGGATCCCCCTTCACTACCCATCAGATACCCTCAAGATAATAACTGATGGTTTGGTATCTATACATCCAGAGGTTTTCTCTATGCATATTCAGATTTTATCTAAATACAGTATCATTCTGCATGTCTACTGTTGACAACTTTCACTTCTTCACTTGCTTCCTCTCCGTGGCTACAATTTATTCCATAGCATGAGCTCAAGTGGGCTGGAGAGTGGCAGTATTCTCAGAAGATGGCAGGCAGTGGGCAGAGGAAAAGACACTGGAGGGAAGGTGAACAATTAAAGGGTAGATTCAGTGGGTCTGAAGCCCAGGTGGGCAACGGAAAAGACAGGAAAAGGCAAAAAGAAGAAAAAGAGACAGTGGCATAGAGAGGTAGTTGAAGGTGAAGAGGAAATTCCACTTACTGAAGGAAGCCTGCTACCCAAGAATCAACTTCTATTTGTGGGGCCCCAAGGAAGGCCCAGCAGAGCGCTAATCTCTGACCCCAAGGATCAGCACCGCTGAATCAGAAGAGGTGACCTCAATCTTGCGGCTGCTTCCAAATGTTATGTAGCCTTCAAGTTCCGTGACATTCTTGACACACGCCAAGATGCAAAACGTCCATGGGGTTCAAATGATTCACACAGTTTCTCACCCTCCACAGAGTGACAACCTACCAACCTTCTTTTGCAATATGGCAGAGGAGCAGTACAGACTCTGCTCTGGTCCAAAGCAGTGTGCATGGAGGGTCCTTTGCAATGAGTCTCAACCAACCTTTCTAATCTTATTTCTAGTCACTTCTCTCCATAAACCTTGCTCAAGACTCCCCGAGCATAGGGTAGCCAACCCTCCCAGTTTGTCCAGGACTGGAGGAGACCTAAGATGCAAGGCTTCCATTTTAAAATAGATACAGTCTTGGGAAAATGATACCCGTTTGCCTGGGATGAAGGGGGTTCTCAGGATGTAGGGCTTCCAGCGATAAAACTGGGCAAATTGGGGCATATTGATCACCAGACCACATACAGGCCCTTGTGTGTCTTTAGGTGTGCCATTTTCATTATCTAGATTGTTCTCTGTGTCATTCACATTGAAATAATATTCCTTTCTGATACAGCCACATCATATTTTTTTGTCATATGCCATTTTTTTCAAATAGAGCTATAATAACTTGTTCAGATGCTACGGCTGTGTGTAGACTTTTCCAGGCAAGAACTGTCACTGACTCTGCTGTATCTCCAGTCAGACCCTGGCAGTTAGTCGGCCTTGGTGATACTTACCATGTACTCCATCTTAGCCAAAAGGCTGAGAAGCAGTACTGATACTTATCAAAGGATAAAGACTGATTAGCGTTCTGAACAAAAGACCTGGATAACAAGGTTTTGCTCAATCATCATTTTATTAACTTCTTCTGATTAGCATTTTCTGGGCCATCACCTTAAAATGGTTGCAATTAAATCACTGAGCTTTGGCCCCAGCATTATAAAACCAGCACAGGGCCCACCGAACAAAGAGCCTGGGACGGTAGCAGTCAGAAGCACGAGAACTCTGAGATGGTGGAGATCGTGAACGAACACAGACGTGGCTGAGTACCGTGTTTGCACGAAGAGTAAATGTGCCTTCATTACGGTTTGCATAGTAATTGTAAGGAGAAAAGAAACTGATAATTATCTTCTTTGAATTTTCAAATAAATGTGTAATTATAGATGCCAACGCTTGGAACAATGAAGAATAATACACTAACAGGAATAGCATGAAGGTATTCAGTAGAAACAAGTGCCCGTGAGGATATACGTTCCAGTGCCTTTATTTATTTATTTATTTATTTTATTGTTGGGGATTCATTGAGGGTACAAGAAACCATGTTACACTGATTACATTTGTTGGGCAAAGTCCCTCTTACAATCGTGTTTTGCCCCCAAAAGGTGTGGTGCACACCAAGACCCCACCCCCCTTGCTCCTTCCCTCTCTCTGCTCTTCCTTTCCCCACCCCTCCCTCATACTATGATTATTTTTAATCTCTAAGTTTGAAATGATTTGTTCCAGAGCACAATCTCAGGAAAGCCTCTGCACCTTCCAGGGAGAACGCATCTCCCTCAGGGTCGTGTTCTCTCATTCCAGAGCAGATCAAAGAATAGCTTTTGTTTTCTCCCCTTAACTTCTCCTTCCCACGGATTAAAGATTAATTCCCTAGTGGCATTTCACTTTCATCTATTTTGTTAAAATATCATGAACCGTTCTTCCTCTTCGGTGTCCAAGTTCTCTAGGTGATTAGCTTCATGGGCTTTTCAACCGAAGGTAAGTTTGGCTTCCAGCCAGAAAACTCTTTTACTACCTTTTATAAGGAGCTATTACAACCGGCCCAAACCATCAACTTTTCTTTTTAAAAGCCAGTTCGTCTGTTATGAAGCTGAACTAAATGTATAACTTTTGATAATCACCCACGCTGAGTCCAGTTCTTTTATTCCTTATTTCTAGGAGCCAAAAAGGCCCAGATGCCCCCCTTGTTCCCAGAATACCTCCTGATCCCTAGCACGCCCTGCAGCTTGTGGCTGGGCTTGGGAAGGACGGAGGTAAACACATCCTCCTAGGAGTGTGCTCAGGAAGTAAACGGAGGTCCTGGGAGCAAGTGACCTTGTTCAGGACACGGACACACGTGGTGAAGCAGGCTTAGCCACCTGGTCCTGAGAAAGGACGATGGTTACGGAGGACATGAGGGGCATCACGGAATTAGACAGACACAGCAGACACATTTACATAAAAATAACTCACAATGAATTCATTTGTTTCTTCCAAATTTGGGGGGAGAATATTTCTTTAGAGATTTTGCAGCACTTTGCAGGTACATGTCTGATAAAGTGCTTTGAAATCTCTGCATTTAAGACGCCCTCAAAGCTTTAATCAATTGCTAAACTCATTCTGAGGCTTACTATACAAGGTGGTCGTAAAGTTCGTGTGCAATTTTAAATGGCACACTATTTTATATTGCAGGTGAACTTTATGGCCACCTGTATTTTTGCCAGTTTCTTTAAAAATATAGCAGTAACTCATTATCCAAAATGTCGCTTTCCATGGCTTTAGTTACCCCCAAATTAAGTGCACTCCCCAACTCACTGTGAGTGAGTACAGTACAATAAGATATTTTAAGGGGGGATCATGTGTATGTAGCTTTTATTATAATATGTTGTAATCATTTTTCCATTTTATTATTAGTATTATTGTTAATCTCCTGCTGTGCCTAATTTAGAAATTAAACTTTATCATAGGTATGTATGTATAGGAAAAAACATAGTATAGATAGGGTTTGGTGCTCTCAGGGATCCACTGTGGGCCTGAGAACATGTCCCCCGAGGATAAGGGCGGACTACTGCACACGTTTCTCTTGAACATGTCTTATCCGCTTAATGACGTAATTTTGCTTATCAACATCTACTCCACACTCTTTTCAATCAGATATTAATACAACTAAGCATTCTCTTCCCAACCTTCTCCCTTCTCTCCATCAAGGCCTTGTCTAATTCATCCAATCCAACTCATACCTGCTCACTACATGAGCTGACCCAGAGCAAAGCATCAGTTTTGTAACTTCCGTACCCCCCAAATGACATGTGGGGGTCACCGAATTTAGAAACAACACAAACATAACAGAAAACAACGGTTACTAAACACGGGAAAGACAAGGATATTTACCATTTTTCTACACGAGGAGATCACTTCGTACATTTAACATGCATCATTAGCACAGCTCACAAATTCATTCTAATTTGTTTGTAATGATATTCAATTAGACGAACTGTTATTCTTGAAGTTCTCCTACTTTTTTAAAAGTAGCATCCCCTAATGAGGAAGTTGGGCTAATTATAGACATGGTAACCATAACCATAATTTTTATCATCTCTTATTTTTTAAAAAGCATGTGTAAATAATTATATTTAATATTTTTATAGAGAGAAAACAGTGGAGTAGTGATATATGTAAAGTTATTTAATTTGGGGCAACATTTCTTAATCAAAAAAATTCCAGCCTGGGTGCAGTAGTTGATACCTGTAATTCTAGAACTCTGTGAGACTGAGGCAAGAGGAGCGTTTGTGGTCAGGAGTTTTAGGTCAGCCTTAGCAAAGTGAGACCTCCATTTCTACTAAAAACAGGAAATGTTAGCTGGGTGCAGTGGCATATACCTGTAGTTCCAGCTATTCTAGAGGCTGAGTCAGGAGGATTGCTTGAGCCCAGGAGTTTGAGGTTGTTGTGAGCTAGGCTGAGGCCAGGGTGCTCCAGCCCAGGCAACGGAGTAAAACCGTCCCAAAAAAAATTCAAATAATAATTATATTGAGGATTTTGTTTGCCACCTTAATTGCGTAAATCAGGTTGATAAATACAGACTATGTGAAGGCAATGTTATTTTGTTTTTAACAATACTTTCTCACATTGTTGTGTGGGTCTATAAAATTATTTTATTAAAAGTCATGATTCTTACAGTTTTCTTTTTCTTTCCTTTTTTTTTTTAAATACACACACTTACTCAAGATTGCTACATGTGGTTATATTAGTCTTTGATATTTCCAAGGTCAAGTCAAGGTGACCAAAAAGTTTGGGATAAAAAAAGCCCATCAAAATGTTAATGAATTATTTCATGAAGTGGAGGTCTGCTACCCTGTTCAATGCTAGTCCCTGCATTCTGAGTATCTATTAATAGTTTCCCCACACTTTTATATGCTCTTCTGCCCTCTCTTTCCATTCCACAAAGGATCTTCAGGAACATTTCAACATACACAGG
This sequence comes from Perodicticus potto, assembly GCA_963574655.1. Classification (NCBI taxonomy): domain Eukaryota; kingdom Metazoa; phylum Chordata; class Mammalia; order Primates; family Lorisidae; genus Perodicticus; species Perodicticus potto. The sequence goes on along the minus strand of CAUYRH010109158.1, from coordinate 55,121 downwards.
TCTGTCTATATATGTACCCATCACGTAGAATGTGAGAAGTGGTATCTTCACAGGATAGCGAAAGTGGGGTTTAGAGTACTTCTCTATTCCATAGAGGAACATTTTCTGGGGCATAAGTAAAACATTTAGTTGCCTATGAATTTTATTCATCTTTCCAAAGCAAAGTATGAAAGCTGTCAGTATCCATAGAAATGAAAAGATCAATTTATCTGATTTTCTTTACAATAGAGTTCATTATTCTATTTTACTATTCTTTCAACATGGAGAAAGGACTCAAATACTTTTATTCTTCATTTTGAACAATTTACGTAAGTACCACAATATTCATTTGAGTTAAACAGAGACATAAAATGTCCGGCAACATCACTCGTGTCCTGTTACCAGCCAGTCCTGAACGCTCCAGCGGAGGGCGGATGAGAAAGCAGCAGAGGGAAGGTGATCGCTCCTCCTAAACTGGGCCTGAAACCGTCTGATCAGAGTGGAAAATCCCACAAAGTTATCTTCAGAGGTTGAAGTTCTATGTGAGTGGTCCTTGCAGAGGCAAACTTAGCAATGCTAGCTGGCTCAGACAGCCCTCACTGCAGGTGCAGGTTGGGCGCAAGATGGTCCAGAAACACTCCTTGATGACAGCATTCCTGCATCCCCAAAGGCCACCCGTAGACCCTGACTCTGTCCTGCCTCCAACCACCTACCATCTAGCAGCCCACAATGCCTCACACCCAGTCCTAGAACCAGGCTGACCAAACCTGCTTCCTAGTGCTGTTCTTACTGACTCTGCAGTCCTGGCTTCTTGTTCTGGCCTCCATTTCTCTACCATGAGGCATTTGTGGTGAGGTAATGAAACAGACTCTGGATGTCAGCAAAGAAACTTGGTCATTAGGACAGAGCCTATCATTACTCTTGTGTCACTTGGACAAGTCACATAATCCTGCTGAACTCATCTGAACACCTATGAATTGCGTTTCTACAAATCGTAGGGTATTCATACGGTATTTCTTCCCCATCTCTTACTACAGCTTCAATTGTTTTTACTTACTTCATGCTACTTGCTTGACTTCTTCATTCACATGGCTACAACACTGCCTTAAATGGCTTTGTAAACCACAAAGGGAAACGGCACATGCTATTTTCTTGTCTTTTTGTCTCTTCCAGCCATTCAAGTCAGGAGGGTAGATTCTCTCCAACTCAGCCCTGCTCAGTCAAAGCCCTGCAGGGCTACGGGTCCTGCAGTGGCTCAGTCCTAGCTGGACATTCCCCTATGTGGAAATTTTATCCATATGTAGTAGTTGGCATCTGGCTACATTGTGAGTCCTTACTGGAACCAATGCTGTCGTTCTATGTGAAAAATGTACCCCAGCCAGGTAATTGCCCTCTCCCAGAAATTACAGAGCAAATACATTTGAAAATCTTACTAATTCCTCTCTTGCTATCTGAAAAAAAAAAAAATCCAAGGAAGCACTCAGATTCCTTCTTTTTGCCCCTTTAAAATAAGTGGCAAGTCCTTGGCCCCACTTGCTGGGATCCCACCTTTAACAAAGTATTTTCCTCCACAGTCTCCAAAAAAAGGATGAGTTTAAAAAAAAAAATCTACATCAGTCAGAAGTTTTTTGAATAGCAACCTATTTGAAGAGATTTTCTACATATTTCTTGACTTTACAGATTAAAGGCCAACACTAAGCTCAACTCCATATGTGACCATTGTTGAATGGTGACAGAAGACCCGTGCTCTGCTCTTAACTCTGCCTGCAAATTACTTGTGACCTTGGACAAGCCATTGTTCTCTCTGGGCCTCAGATTTTTCAGTTCAGTTTTCTGGCTCTTTCCATTTTTGCCTCTCTTTATCAAGGACTTTATACCTGGAGAAGACCAAGACCTCTTGGACCCAAGATGTGTTGATGTGAAAAAATCAGCATAAACTAAAAACTGACTTTTAAGACCATGCTAATTCTATTATTTGCTATAGGGAGAACAATTCTCATTATCTTTAACCATGGAGGCTCTTTCTCAGACCCAGAGATGCAACCCAAATGATACAGGCCTGGGGACATGCAGGTCTGGTGTTGCCATGCCTACTCCCCTCCCTACTGAATTCTGCTCCCTAAGACCCGATTGCACTAGGCTGCCATTTATAATCATTCTCCTTAGGCTTTGTCTTTAAGTGTGGTAACATGCTGCTTCTGGGGACTCACTTCCATTGTTGATTCTGGCTACTGTCAGTCCATGGGTGGACTGCCATGAGCCCCCACCCATCTCATGCTATGATTTGCCTGGGAACAGTCCCCTAACTAAGTGTTCTCCACCTTGACTACCTATGGATATGATATGACTAGCTATGAAAAGTCCTAATGCTCAGGCTACTCTCCAGACCCATTACACCAGAATCTTTGGGGCTGGTGTCCAGGCATTGCTATTTTTTTCAAGTTGCCCTTGGGATTCCAGTGTAGGGCCAATGTTGACACACACTGCCCTACACAAACATTCCAAGAATGAAATGAACCAAACTCAGCTGGGAATTTTGAGATCTAAGCAAAAGAGAGTTACAGGCCCAGGGTACAGAGACCTGGAATTAGCAAGTTTGGGAAGTAGCACAGCCTGGCTGGGACTCAGAAACAGGGCCACAGAATAAAAGGAATGTTGTTCTGAAATATGATTTCTGAGATGAGGGTCAAGGCACAGAGGGCACTGCCAAGTAGAAACCTGTCCTGTGCTAGTGCTCAAGGGGCTAGAACTGGAGAGGGGCAGTAAGCCCAGGAAGATAAACTGAAGAATTAAAGGTCAGAGCAGGTGATCAACTACATTCAGGGACGTGGTCTGAAGAGCACAGATGAGGCGCTCGGTCGAGAAGTCTGGGCTGGGAACCCAGGTGCAGCCTCCACTGAGCATAACACTTAAGTTGTACAGGCTGTTTTAAGTCTGCAATTGGCTTTTACAGCCCTTTGTCTTCCTTGGTTATCACAGTGAACACCCAAGATAGGAAGTGCGGCATAATCACGACACCTACGGTGTATGTGAGCAAAATGAAGCTCAAGCAGTTTCAGTGGGGAAAAAAAAGTGAATGTGTTTTTAACCACTGAATCATATATTTAAAAATGATAAAGATGCTAAATTATATATGTGCATTTTGCCTCAATAAAATTAAAGCATTTTCAATGGCTTGTATGAAGTCTCCCAGCTAAGTAAAAACAGCAATAAGAAAGGTCTTGAAGACAAACTGAAAGCACCCTGCCTCGGTAAGGAAGGTTTCTAGTTTAGGGCTAAGAGGACAGGTCTGAGGGTTGATGGTATTAACACATCACTTTACAGGGTACAGAGCATTCGCACACAGCTTCCCTCACTGGGAAATCACAAAAATCCTATGATGTAGGCATGGCATTTTGCAGATGAGAAAACTGAGATGAGATGTGCCTTGTCCAGGGTGACACAGCCAGTTGAAAAGTGGAACTGAGACCTTGGGTGCAGGTGCATATGCCTTCCTGGTCGCATGAAGTCTCCACATGTGGCCACCCTTGGGTCTGCTGGTGGAATTGATTAGAAACCCCAAACTGGACTAAACAGCTAAAACCGAAGAGCAGCGATAGCCTGGTAGATCCTGACACTGATGGGATACAGTTAAAATTTTTGTCCCCAATACAATGCAGAAGCCAGCTGCATGTGGTATGGTTTATAATGTCATAGAAAAGTTAGGTTTTCTAAGCTGAGCCAAATTATAACAATTTAGCCATTGCCATATGATATTTTATTAACTTCCTTCTTGCCTTTTAAAAAATGCATTGGCAATGGAGAAATATGCTATCAAAATATAAGAAATGTTTGGGGATATATATGGTTTTAATGTCATGGTTAAATGAAGTTAGGGACATTTAGGTAAAATATATAAAAGGCAGACCATTTGGCCCATGTGATTGACTTTTTTGAACATGACCTTGTGTAATCATCATCAAGGAAGATTAAAACTCTGGGCTTCCTCGCCTGAAAGGAGAAAGAGTAAATTGGGGAGGGGGTCATAATCTACCCCTCTTTTCAGTATTGACTCTAATCCCACCTACTCCTCCAGGCTTCTCTGATCTCCACGTTGCCACAGGATCCTGTGAAACCTTCCTCCTCAGCTCACGGCACTTTGCTTACGTTTTCCTTCCTCTTAAAACATTCTGTTTTATATTCTGGCTCTCTATGTGCATTATTCTCCTAGTTTATAACCTCCCTAAGGGCAAAGACCATCTTATTTATCTTTGCATTCTCTTAGCACAAGCAGAGTATTCAGACAATAAACATGTTGACTAAATGATTGGACAATTATGAATGAATTCAGATGCCAACCAAAAATTCATGAACATGAATTTAAAAGACAGCATTGATTTAATCTTTTCAGATGATTACAACAGAAATGATATAATCTAATTTACTTGGAAAGCCAGTGAAAGCATAGTTCATGTTTTTCTAATTGACTATTTTAGTTAAACCTAAAAGGGCCAAGTAAATTATCAGTCATTCTCGGGGGGGAACATGAGCTCTTAAAGAGGAAAGAGATGAATGGTTATGATTTTCATGTGGTTTGCCCATATGTCCCCCTTTTTATTTGCCTGCAATGTCTTTGTCTAACACTCTCCTGACTTGACCATTGGTGTGATTTTAAAAGTGCCATTGGGATAAAGGGAGGAATATAAACACTATCTTAAAAAATAAATCATCACATGGCCCTCTCGATGGAGAATAGTGTTCCTGACTGCATGCTTTTGACAAAAATCTTAGTTTATTACCATTAATTAGTAGAAGTAGTTTAAAACATCATAGCTATTATAAGAGTATTAATTGTGAAAAGTTAGATGTATTGTACATTTGCAAATGTAATGATTTAGTTCCTGTAAAGGTTTCAAAACTTTGATATAAATGGAGGCCATAGGATTGAGAAGGAGAGAGCCACTTGACTCAAAGCTGCATTTGCCTGACAAACACCATCCTTCTGCTCTGATTATGTTTATTTGAGGAGGCTTTGGGGGCAGGGACTGAAGGACATCATGAGAGGGTGTTTCAACACCTTGGAGATCCAAAGTTCATATTTTATAATAGATGTGTTACCAAGATGTGCTCCTTATCCTGAATCTGACTTGACTTCCAAAAGGTCTAGTTACCATGAGTGGCATCAGAAGTGCTAGTTATGCATGAGGCCATTGCTTGCTGAAATTGTGCATTTAGAAGCATGTAGTTAAAAAGTCTTCTATCGATACAACAAGTGATTCCAAAGGCATCCTGGAGCTAGGGGCACTTTGTTGATACTTGGAAGCAGGCAATAGAATTTACTGATGCATTACAGCTCATTTTTTGTGCCTCATAGAGTCATTTAATTGTGAATTTATGGTATGAATCCCTTGCTGTGATTTTATTGTCCATCAAAAATATGGCCATGTAGAATATTATTGAATCTGAGACAATGCTTTAGCATTGGGAGGGCAAAAACACTTCTAAGTTACGTAGACCAATTCACTGAACTGGAAGCCTTGAACTCTGCTCATTGAAAACAAGTCTGATTTTGCCAATAAGAGACAATGCGAAAGCTTAGTGATGGGAGATTTGGACTCTTCCAGGTCACTGGAGGTGTAGTCTTCCTTGCCTCCCTTCCCGTCTTTTTACTTTCTCTTTCCTTCTCTTCGTTTTCTTTCTTTTCTCTTCCCTTTTCTTCCTTCTTTCCTTTTTTCATGCTTCAAGCTCACTTAATTCATCATCTTAATCTCACAATTTATTTCCCAGATTGAGAAATTAAACTTCAACCTGTTTCTAGATCAGTCTAAGAATTTCATTTCTAGCTTGAAGTTAACAATCTAAACAGCATTGGACAAATTACTCTGAATCAGGGTCACTTTGACAGGTACTGTCTGTAGATTTCACTTTATACATAACTAGTGAATTATTTGAGTTTAACTTAAGATTCAGCATCTATGTGTTTATTTCTTATTTTGTGATATGGGAAATTGACACACACACACACACACACACACACACACACACGGGGAGGGTACCAAAAAATATATACACAGTTCAAGAAAGGAAAAAACTGTATTAAAATTGTAATAGTATGTGCTGATAACATTCGTTATCTTGTATATTGTATCTATTATAATTGCAAGTCAAATATTATTTGAGTATTATAATTTTAATATGGATTTTTCCTTTCTTAAAATGTGTATACATGTTTTTTGGCAGAGAGAGAGAGAAAAAACTTTTTCCCCTCCAAATAATGAATGTTATGATATATGAAAGAAAAGAATTTCTACTCATATTGTCAAGGTACATTTGTTCATTATTGTTAATTTCCTTGGGCCCATTGGATTCCTGAGATGCATTTACAATGGGTCCCAATTAAATTGCTATTGACTCCCTACCCCATGTCTCTAATAAAAAGGAGGAGGGTAAGGAAGTACATTGATCTTTGCCCAGGGAACCTCTTCTCTTCTTCTGCATTTCTTTCTCCTTCTTGGGTTTGCTGCCTTGCAAAGGGTTTCAATTCAGCTTGCAGACACTCGTGTTCTTATCCAAGGTTTATACATAGTTTTATGAATGGAGTCAAGAAAGGTCCATTAGATTAAATATTAATATAAGTATAAATTCATCCCTCTTAGCATTTGGGCAAAGCTGAAGGGATCAGGTGAGCTGCAGGTTAGGCCACACCTGCACAATGATTAAAGCAGAACCTGCTGATCCCACCCAAGGGCAGTGCAAGCCTGGGAGGGCCATCTCTAGCATCCAGATGACGGCATGGGGAGGAAAAGCAATGCTTCAGTTTCTTGTTTCTTTCTCATTCCCATCATCCTTTAAGAATCTGAGTTGAACAATATTTTTAGATAGGGGTAGACAAGGAAGTTGACAGGGGTATATAGGAAGTCAGAAAATCCATATTCAACTGTTGGCTGAATTGCTGACCAGGCCATGAGTAATTTCCCAAGGGTGGTCATCTCCTCCTGGGCTACCTCATGGTGCCATTCAGGGACCACATGAGTTTACAAGTGTGCACTTGTGTGTTCAGATGGCGGAGACTGGAAGGAGAAAGTTTCATTGTCTGCTGCACACACAGGATGGCAGGCTCAGTCTGCAAAAGGATGGTTTTGTTTCATTGTTTTACTTCTGTTCTTTGTGCTTATCATTGCCAAACATGGTTCTTTGTGAGGATACACACACACACACCCCACACACCTCCCAGTTTCTTGGGCACCTTTAAAAATCTATTACATGGCAAATCTTAAAATTATATAACCTGATCAGTACATACCAGTCTTATCAGATAAAGGTACAACACAATAAAAGGCTTTTTATTCTGCCTGACCATTTTACCCTCCTGATTGTATTGGACCCTCAAAATGACATCATCAGATGGTCAAGGAGGGGCTCATTACCTAACTGGGAGATGAAGAAACTGAGAGTCAGAGGGGTTCAGTTACTCACATGGCCAACAATAAAGGCAGGAAATGGTCTTCCAACTTCCTAAATAAACCTGTCTACTTCCTGGACTGCCCTTGCCAGAATCCCTATGCTCCTTTTTCCAGAGGACCCCATGAAACCTTGATTCCCTTAAGGGACGGGTGACATTATATCCCCAAGACCAAGGAGTGCAGACTTCACACATATTTTAAAATGAACGCAAAAGAAAATAGTTTGAATGTGGGCAGTTGGGGGCTAGAGGAAGGTGGGACCAGGAACCCACATGTTTTTTATGTTTATACAATAAATGCCATCCTCCTTATTCATCTGTTACTGTAATTTTGCAAACATGGTCAAAGCAAACTTGTAATGGTCATATTGAACCTGGGGAGCAGTGTGGGAGAAGAATAAACAAACTCATGACTTACCATATTGAAAAGGATTCTGAGGCTCACCTAGGCTCGGTAAAAAAGAGTGATTTGTTCACTGGTAATGCCTGTCTGTCAATCACATGACATGGCAGTGACACCCAGATAATGAACTAGAATGGTGGCTAAAATCCCACATTTGGCTGACAGAATTTGGCCTGGAGACATGATTTGTGTGGAGAGCCTGGTGTTTCAGATGTTTTTGAATTTGAAGACCTTTATACCCTCCAGGGCCCCATAGTCTTCATCACTCTCTCTTTCTTACTCTTGGCCACCTCAAACTTTCATTAGTTCCTGAACATATTTGGTTCATGATGCTGATCTACAGGCCAAATTACTTGGTCTGAGATTGAAATTTGGTCAGACTCCTTTTGTAGCCTGAATTCTGCCATCGAAGGCTAAGAGTTTTAATAAATTGTATCCTTCACTCCTCACCATTACTTTGGAAGGTACCTCTGGTTGACCCTACTTTACCAATGATCACCCTGAGACCAGGATGAGTAACTTTCCAAGGTCACCAGCATTAAGTGACTTTCTGACCCCAGCACATAAAGGGCCCCTGTGTACCCTGACAGTCTAGTACATCAATGTCAGCTACACATTGATGAATGTTGCTATGTGTGTGTATGTGTGTGTGTATGCATACATGTTCTTTCTCCTACCCATCTATCAAAGAGTTTAATCTCTAGTCCTAGATGCCCTATCCAGTTTCCCTTCTTGCCACATGCACGAACCATATGGAAAGTGACCTGAACACAGGTTTGTATGACAGAACACCCTTTGTCCATGGGGAACTCATGTCTCTGCTCATGCTCCTCACAGCAGAGCCATAGTCAGCCCCTGATTCTGTCCTCAGGAAAACCTGGAGATGCCTCTCCATTGCCTTGAGATAACTAACACAATATTTTATTTTGTGGCATACTTCTAAATATTAAAATTGAAAAGGGGCGTGTTCCCATTGATAGTATTAAATGGATGAGATCCTTTAGATCTTCAGGTCACTGAACTGTTGACGTGGTTTCCTTCTGCGTTTGAGGTGTGCTGGGGCCCCTGCCCGGCCTGTGCTTGTTACACACACACACACACACACACACGGCAGCATTCTCCATGTCGCAGCAGACATCGTCTTGTCATTCTGTCCTGCCTCTTTCTACTTGTTCTCCGCAAGCTGTGTCCTGCCACAGGACTCGAGAGGCTTATCTGAGAGATACTGCCATAATAGCACGTGTAGTGTGTGTGTGCTGCAGCATAAACCGCAATTTTCATTTAAATAAAAAGGTGACAGCACACCTGAAAGGTTGGGGCACCCTCATGTTTCTAGTATGCCAGCTGCAAACCACTGGCCTAAAGGGCATTGGTCAACATCTTGAGCCTGGTATTTGGGACCATCCACAATTTGCATTCAGTAGAATTGTATAATCTTCCTGCAATTTACCTTCACTCCTTCAAGGTCAGGTTATATCAACCCAAACCTTTTCCTTTGCTCTCCATACTCTGTGTCTGTGATGATTCTGTTTCCACCTCTGAGTGTGAAAGCCAAGTGCTGCCTTCTCCAAGAAGTCCTTCTTGAGTTTCTCCCCTCCTACCCTCCTACCTAGAGGTCATCCCTGCCACCTCTCACTCTGCATGTGATTTGTTATATCTGTCTCTTATATCTCTTATATTATACTTGTTTGTAAATGCATCTTAACTCCTTTATTAGATTGCAAGTGCTTTCAAAGTATGATCCATGGCTGAATGTCTATTCTGAGTGCTTCCCTCTGAGAAATTCAGTCCACCTCATTTAACATAATGGAAAGATTTTTAAGGACGCTCATTGACTATTGTTTTCTAAGATTCAGCAGTTAATTTTCCCCAGTTCATTCTGTGTCAGCTGTTGAGGATGGCCTGGGTTTGTCCAGGAGGTTGCTTGCACATGGCTGTTATGTAGATATATGGCGTTGTGAGGGCATTCTCTGACTGCAGGTGTGTGCTTGACCTGTGCTTGCATGGGGAGCAGTCAGCCCCCCAGGAGCGACCTTCCACAAATGGGGACTTTGTGGGTAAATGCTACAGCTTTCTTTCCTCTCCGAGTGGGACAGTTGTGAAGTCTGTCCCACACAGCCTCCCCAAGTGTCCTTGATGGGATCCAGTTCCCCTTGCCGGGGGCTGGGCTGCCCACTCACACACCCCCCACTGCCTTTCTTCCCTTCCTCTGCTCACTCACCACCCTTTCTCAGAGCTCCCTGAATAAACCAGCTGCTCCCAAATTCTCATCTCAGGGTCTACAATTAGGGAACCCAATAAGATAAATTCTGTCCATTCCCTACAATCCTCTGTTCATCACAAGCAAACCTTTCCTAACTGGTGTCTAGAATTAGACTACAGAGCCCAGTGGCACTGACTGGCAGACACAGAAACTGGTCTCATTCTCTCAAGCAGATCCTACAAGGTAGGATTTTCCCAGAGGATACGAGGAACGTACAGTACTGCTGGAGTAAGTCCAGCGGAACCATCAGTCAGCCATGACGGCCAGAGCTTCCCCACAGCGACTTCCCTGTGAAATTACTGCTGTTTTTAGTCCTGAGAAAAGAGGTTGGCTACACTGAATGACTTGAAAAGATACTCTTCTTACTGTTTGGACAATAAAATAAAACCAGTTATCATACATTTAGGAGTTCTCAAACATGCTACTTGTAATGCTGAGGAGTGCAGAACCAGAACTCAGCCGAAGATATACTACCTGATCAAAAAGATTAATGTTCTTCACCGTAATGACATTTTTACCATTACAAAGAGAGCAATTCACTTTTCAAACTTCCTCTTCTTCCGATCTCAGTCTGTCAGAGAAAATCACAGTCTCACACATGAAATATTTTCAAACTAGAGGTGGCAGGTTTATAGAAAATTACTGTGAATATATTTGGGTTCCAACCAACTCTCCTGGCTCTATATTATTCATGATAAGCATGACTTCCAAGCCTTGGCTTTGTCAGATTTGCCTATTAATTGTTAATGTAACAGCTAAGTCTCCCTGGAGTGTGTGTTATTTTCTCATTTATAAAATCATAAGCCTTGGGATAATCCTTCATTAGATCAATAATATTCTCATCAAATGAATGTAATGCTGTCCGAGAGAGAGATATTGAAGTTAGCTGTGGCAATGGAGTGCTGCTCCATTACCCTGTGAGTCTGTCTCCTCCCCTCTACCCCACATTTACTCTGAAGACCTGATGGTTCGCACGTGGACCACAGCAGACATCTCTTAGCGAGACCACTGCCCCACCCCTGATGTCTCCAAACCACCCTCGATGTCATCATGGGCACCCAGCTTGTAGATGTGACTGTGTGATTACCTTGCTTTGAATCCTTTATAGAGAAAAATGTGTAAACCACCCTGTATCCACTTTCCCCTCCTGGAATAGCCCTTCTTCTTCCTTTTTGTACAGATTTGTGTGAAAAGCTGAAAGGACCTCTGGTCCTCTTCTCACAGCGCCATCCCCTCTGGCACAGGGATTGTGGGGACTTGAGCTCAGCCAGTGGGTGTTATTCTTCTAGACTCTGGATCTTTAGCATGTAATGGGGACAGAGACGAGGGCTGGAGGTCTTGTATGCTGCCCAGACTCCTCTGCTAGGGACCATTCCCATTGCTCTTTGCTGGCCCTCCAGAGAGCCTGTTCTCAAGCATTTCCTGCCAGTCATCCAGGATGGTTCTGCAGCCTCCATATGGACTTTACAAGGACTTTGTAAGCTCCCAGTGCACTTCCCGTGAGTTCGCTTCAGCTTAACATCAAGTCTGTTTCTGTTGGTTACACTCCTTGCTGACACAGCTCACTGCTGCTTTCAGGATAAAGACTCATGTATAAGGTGGGCACGGTGGCTCAGGACTATAACTCTAGCACTCTGGGAGGCCGAGGCGGGTGGATTCCCTGAGCTCACAGGTTTGAAATCAGCCTGAGCAAGAGCAAGACCCTATATCTAAAAATAGCCAGGCATTGTGGTGTCCGCCTGTAGTCCCAGCTACTTGGGAGGCTGAGGCAAGAGAATCACTTGAGCCCAAGAGATGGAGGCTGCTGTGAGCTATGACACCATGGAACTCTACAGAGGGTGACAAAGTGAGACTCTGTCTCACCCCCCCCCCAAAACCCTCATGTACAGTATGAGTCTTGCCAGTTCTCCCATTTTCACACATCCTGGCCACATCAGACAACTCAACACTCCCTGAGCACACAGATAGCTATATAATCATTCATGCCATTTTTTGTTTCTTTGTTTTCTTTTTTCTTTCTTTCTTTCTTTTTTTTTTTTTTTACATAGACCATTCATCTCCTTTTTGAGAATCCTCACCTACCATTCAAAGGTAATGTCAAAGGTTCCTGTGTGAGGCTCTCCCTGATCTCTGCCTGTGCTTCGTTCCCTGCAGTAAGGTTTGATTTTCCCCCAGCCCAGAGCCCTGCACTTTCTTTCTCTGTGTAGCACCCCTATCACTCTTCCTCAGACTTCTGTATGGGTGCATTTGAGGGTCCCAAAGACAGGGTCTGTGACTTCGTATTTTTATTCCTCATCATCCAAGCAAATCCTGTGAGATGGAGAAGCTTCACGTGGTAGTCCAGAGTGCTGGTTTGGAGGTACACATCCCTGGTTTCCAATCCCAGCTCCTCTCTCCCCTTCATCTCCTGATGACTAGCTGCTTTGTGTGGGTTACTTTAGTTTTCCAAGTTCTCCCACTTATGAAATGGGTAACAGTGCCCACTTTATAAGATGCTTAATAAGGTAAAATAGTTTGGAGACAATATTCATCACCATAAATACTCAAGAAATGTTTGTTTAAATAATAACTTAACAAGTGCATTTTCCCTCTGGCATCTTGATAAAAGCAAATAATTGAGAAATGAAACATGCAGAGTTATTTAAGTGCAACGAGAAGCATCCATTCCAACAAATGTAAATATGCATGTTGTGTGTGCTTCTCTTGGTCGGAGTCTAGAAGAGCAAACTAATGGGAAAGACCAGTTTTCTGGGACCTAGTGATGTGACCTCTCACGTCATGAGGAAGCTGGAAGTGCCTCAGCCTAACCATGGTAATGATTGTCTTGGACCCAACCATGCAAGGACAATAAGGCATTTCTCTTGAGAAGTGGTCTCTACAGCTCTACAGTGTGTAGCTGGTCAGAAAGGCTGTGCTCTAGGAAACAAAGACACAATAACAAGTTCCCCATCAAAGTGAGCTTTAGTCACTCGTGAAGGAGACACTGAGTTGAGTGGGGATGTAGCCTGCTCTGAACACCTATGCTGAGTCAACCCAGCAAGCAAGAGGAATGAGCAACGGTCAGGCTGTTGTATGAGTGTGTCTACATAAAACAGAATTTCTGATTTAATTGCAGTGTAGATGTAGACAGTACATGACCTGTCTATTTGGGGACAGTGAGGGTGCTCAAATGATAGCAAATTAGGGGTAAAAAATATGGCTGATAATGAATTAAGGATGGCAAAATTCGTAAGATATTTGGCAAAAGAAAGAATGAATTCCAGTTCTGATTTTACCAACAAAACAAAACAAAAAACCCACAAACAACAACAACAAAAAAAAAAAAAATAAGGAAAATTATACCGTAAAAAACAAATCATATCTTCATGTGTTGTCCTCCATCTTCAGACTATTTAGAAATAGATCTCAGAGTTTGTAGAAGCACATTGTTCTCTGGGCAGAAGAAGATGAGATGCAGCCGTATCACTGAGCAAGAGGCCACTCAGAAAAGACTGAACAGGGCTGAACTCAACTGCTTCTGTCCAGCCACCCAAATTCTGAGTCCTTCATGGGGCAGGGCGGGTGTTGGAAGGAGATTGCCCTGGATTGAGGAGCAGGTGAGCTGGGACCCAGGACGGTCCCTGCTGCTCAGTGAGGCTCTCTTGTCAGGCCTTGGACAATTCAGAAGAAGGCTCAGGCTCAGTCCTGCTTCTAAAACATGAGGGGCTTCATAATCAGCGATTCTCAGCTGGACTCCCATATAGCCTAACAGCTCCAAAGAACCCCACAGGAGTGGGCATGAAGGAGCTCTGAGCTTCATCAGGTCTCTGAACCACAGAGCTCTGCATTTATATGTTTTATTTAGGACTTCTGTATAAAGTTGTGTCAAAAAAAAAAAGAGTCTGCATCAGTATCTGCAGGGAAATCCTATTCTAGACAATCCTGAGTGAGAATGAACACTCATGGAATACTTATACCATATGCCAGATTCTTCTCTAAGCCCTTTATATCTGTGAAATCATTTCATCCTCAGCATCTAGAAGAGCAAACTAGGAAGTACTATTATTATCTCTATGTTACTGCTGCAGAAACTGAGTTATTAAGCAGCTTGCCCAAATTAATAAAGCTTGTGAGTGGCAGAGGTAGGATGTCAACCAAGGCAATCTGACTCCGTGACTGATGTTCTCAATGTCTATGCTATATTACTTCTTGCTAGTATCTTTCTTTCTCAAAGACTTCATGATTTCAATATCAGAAACTTGGTCTCATTTTTAAACATAAATTTTATCTCATAAAGCTAATTTTGGTATAGCCAAAAGATTCTCCGTTATAAGGCTTCCTTTGAGCAAGAATTTAGGCTTATTGTCCTTTAGCTAAGGGCGGGCGAGAGAACGTCTTTGGATTCCTGTGGGCAACACGTAGACTTAAAAGACAAAAAGAATTAATTTTCCTTCTTTATCCTCTCCCTCCTTCCTATCACATTTACTGGCTATCTGTCACAGGCCAGGAACTTGGTGATAAGAAAACTGAAGCAATGATTTCAGACACTAAAGACCTTGGAGTGGAGAATGAAATGAGTATCTGTAATTTGTAGGATATGTTCTCATGGGTCAGAATGGCATGTTGATAAAGAAAAAGATCTCAAAGATTTTTAGGGCTGAGAGGCAAGAAAAAATCCCAGAGGAGGAACCTTTACATACTAGAAGATGGTCGCGGAAGGATTTGGTCAGATAGATACAGTAGGATGAGCACAGGGAGATTTAGTGAGATATACAAAGTAGGTGAAGCTAACTTTGGCTAATAGTGAAATATTAGAGAATATTTAAAGGCATGCAGATGAACAATAACACAGCATTCTTGGGGCCTTTCAACTAGTTGGCATGCCTGGAAGCTAGTAGGGATAAGGGCATCAGGGAAAATAGCTCAAGAGGAATGAGTCAGTAAAGGAAAAAGACATTCTATGCTAAGGTGCTTGGATTTGGTCCTTAACACAATGGGGAGTCTTATGAATTACAGCGTGGACCTAGCAAAAGGTCACAGGAGTTAGGAGTCGAAGGGATGAACAAAATTTCTATTACCAATCAATCAACAGTGATTGGGCATCTATAACCTTTTACGTGATGACTCCTTAGAACAGCCTAGGGGACAAACAAAGGACCCTAGAGGTAGATGGCTCCAGGAAGGGGAGGGACAGATTCTCAGCACATACCATACATATAGACCAGGAGACAAACTGACATCCAGGCCAGAAAAATCTCACTCTCACTAAAGCTCACTTGTACCAGGTACCTTGGCCATACCGCTCACATCATGAATGTGCCACTTGGCCTTTCAGTGCTAAATTTCCCCTGCAGATACTTTCAGGTACCCTTTGGTCCCAACCATTCCTTATCTTCTATAGAAATAGACTCCACCCTCCAAGGGTAAAGCATTCATTAGCTCTGCCAAAAAATATTTTAGCCATTATGTAGCAGTGTTTGCAAAATGCAGGTAGCACAGGCAAAAAAAGGTACAAAGCTCCTCTAGGGTTGGTGAGAAGGAAGAGGAGGGGACTATGGTTGATCACTTGCTGTGGGGACAGATTCCCTATCAGATTCTCCGTAGGGGCTAATTTCCTTTAATCTTCAAAGTAACCCAATGAGGCTTGTATTCTTCTCCCTGTACAGATGAAAAACTGAGGTACAAAGATGTAAATATCATTCAATGAACAGGTGCTGAAAATATCCAAGCTCTGCTTAAGAGCAAAGCCTGTCCTCCTACTATTCAAGCACAGCTTATCTTAAAAGATCGGAAAAGGTTAAAGACATCCAGTGTGAGTGTGCGTGGACATGTGGAAAATTCCAGCACGATTACTTGGACACCAGCTCTGATTCAATCCCTCATACTATGGTGTGAGTTCTTTGGGTGACCACACCTGTAGAGCGTTTTTAGCAGCTTTGGGTTTGCTGTCATTTTCCAGCTGAAGCTCTCAGGCTGAGCTGTCAGATCTCATCAGTTAAGACGCATGCTTAGAAGGTTCTTATCATGCAAACAGGACTAATCCCTCTTTTTGCCTTTGGCCTGGCTGTCTGTATCTCCTGCTGATAAGATTCAATAAGCTTGGCTCTTAAAGAAATTGAGTTAGATTAAAAAAAATTTATTACACCGTCCCCTTCCCTCACATATCTCCAAGGATTTGAGCCTGGTAGGAGGAAAATTCTCACCTGCTTCGTGTGAGGAGCAGAGGTGCACAGTTGGTCTGGGGCAGATGACATCATGCCCGATGTGGCATTATCTTGAGCATAATTGAACACAACCATGGTCTTCCTATTAGCACGTTTTAAATATTTAGCAAGATTAAGACTACATTTGCATGCATTATGTCTGAAAGAATGTACTTTCTCTCATGAATGAACCTTGAAATTGTGAGGCGCCAAAGGCAAAGTTCTTCACCTGCCTTCCCCAGTTCACATTTAATCATTTTGAAGGTCCGAGAAATCCAAGGGAACATGACTGAACAAGAGCTCCATGGTAGCACCTTGTCAGGAAACTGGCAACTCCCATGGCCCGATCCCCAAATCGCACATGAGGGCTAGCCTTGTCCCTTTATGGGGGAGGGGCAACTATTTGGGGCTGTTTTGAATGTTCTGCTGCTTTGATACGGTTGTTTTGATAGCAGAGTTGTGTAAAGAGGTAATAATAACAACTGCTTACAAAGAACATTCGCCTCGAATCCTCTGTAAAACTGAGCAGGCTAAAAACAAATGTGAATTGCATTGAACATCTCATTTAATCCACATAGTAACCTTGCTGTTGGGCATAATTATCTTCCCTTAAACTATCTCTGAGGCTTAGCGAAGACATGATTTGCCAAAGTCCAAGACATTGACTAGAATACAGCCATACAGAGTCCAAACATTCCGTTCACATGAGTGTAAAAAGTGCACAGTTCCTGGAACCATGGTCATTACATACACAAGTGCAAGCTGGTGTGCTCCATCAAGACTGGCTGTTCATGTTCCATCGTGATGGATTAATGGATTCTAGAAAAGTGGAATGAACCCTCAAGGACCATCCCCTCACTTTACAGGCAAGAGTAGGGTGAGGCTGGGGATAGAGCATCCCACACTGGCTGCTCAACTTTCTCACATTTAATATCATAAGAAACTTGAAAGGAGGGGTAGCCAGAGGGCGGCACACACTGCTGTTGAAATATCCCAAAGCCATTTCCAGCCACCTTCTCTTCTGCTGTCTTCTCAGTACAAGCTGAACAAACCAGACACTCAATTCGCCAGCCTCCCTTGAAGGGAGGATGATGTGGGACCCCGTCCCGGACAATGCTATGTTGGAGAAGGTCTACTGGAAAGATTTGGAAATAGAGGTGCACGGAAACCCCTCACGCTTCCTGCTTTGGAAATGATGGTTGTGGAGTTTCCTTAGTAATCTTGGAAGCTCTTGGGGAAATCTAAGGGAATTGCTCTTGTGCTAACCTATCACCCTGATGTCAGAGAACTAATGAACCATCTTCAGGACAGTGTAACACCAGACTTTACCTGAACAATATGTATCCTTAAGATCTGTGTTAGGGGTAAAGTTAGTTGGGTTTCAACCACCTGTTGTCTCATATATCCTAACTGATGTGGAGTAAGAACCAGCAAACTTGGTTCCTGCTCTTTCAGTTTCTGGAAGGGATCCAGATTTCTGGAAACAGTTCCATGACATTGGGAACTCCATTAGACCAAGGATGGTGTCTGTCTAGGTCTTTGCTGTTTTCCTGCACCTCGTAAAATGCCTGGTGCAAAGCAGGTGTGAATAAATATTTACTGATTAATTTTAATCAATTAATTAATCATTCTATCTTCATTCACTGTGAATCCCAGTCATATGCGAGGCACTGAGCTGGATGCTGGTGATAGAGACAGAGAAGATATACACTTCGCTCTTAATATACTTGCAGCTCAGGTAGAAGAGCAGATATGGACACACAATTGTGTTACAGGTGTGAAGTACTGTGACAGAAAAGAAGTAGTGTAACAGAGTGTTATTTGGGCATGGGGGAGGTGAAGATGAAAGAGTAACCTCTGCTAACAGACTTCTGCTATATTTACTTGGTGTTCATTTCAAATAGCAAATGTTTATTCATATCTGCTCTGAGCAAAGCACTATTCTTGGTAATAATAAATAAGAGTCCTCATAAAAATAGGTAACCTTTATAGTGCTTATAATGTAGTAATCACTGTTTTTGTCACTGACATAGTTTTATTTACTTATTTATAACAACCCTATGAGGTACATACTGTTATTTTCCTGGCTTTATGGATGGAGAAACTGAGACAGAGAAAATAAAATTAATTTGCTCCAAATCATACAGCTGGTAAGTGGTAGGAACTCTGGTTTCAAAGGCTATTTCAATTAGTATATGGAAGGTAAGCTGGCTGTTCTCTTGGTATTTTGTGTCATTTGAGAAGAATGGAAATAGATGTTGTCCTCACTGATTGCCCTGCTTCCTGTATTTGATCTGGGTGTGCATTTTGCGGGATTTTAATTCTGGTGAAGACCCCGACACCGGCACTGCTCTTCAGGCAGTCACCTCTTTCTGCAGAGCATGCAGGTAACCTAAAACGTGACTGCAGACATCTCCACCTTCACTTCACATGGGATCAACAAAGCCTCGAGCTCAGGGTTGGCCTGAGAAAGTCCCTTCTGTCTGTGGTAAATGAATTTAAAGACACTTTCCACTAAAGACATTTTTTTCTTGTAAAATGCAAGAAATGTGAAGCCTAATTACATAGCTGTGCCATATATGCTTTTTCAGCTTCTGCTAGACTTAGCTCAACACAAACTGTGCTTACCCTTGCATGCACAATGAGCCTCATTAATTCCTTCTTCCTTCCCAGGGCACTGAAGGAAAGTGGTAACAGAACTGGGGACTAATTCTTCTCTTTGTGGAGAGTCTGTGTTGGAAGCTTCACCTCAAATCTATTCTTTCTACTCTTGGGACGGCTGCCCTGTTCTGACCAGCAAGACAAGGGAGGTAAGAACTTACAGAAACTCTGAGACTAGTATCATTGTTTCTCCAGTGAAACACTAAATGAAAGAGCACTCACTGGGGAATCTGCAAAGAAATGGCTTACGCCTAGCGCCATGGACACATCCACTCCCTCCCTCCCCCAAGCATCTCCTGCACCATCTTTGGCCACAGCAGGTGTGACTGAGGGGCGATGAGCTCAGAATTATGAACTTTCCAAGGCACGTATGTGCAGAAAAACATGGCATGGTATATACACACTTCATTGTTTTATATCAATGAATCACAGATCATCTAAGGATATTAAACAAAAGTTTGAGATTCCTCAAATTTCTTCCTTGTGTCCACCTCAAGCTCTATCTGCCAATGATAGATGAAAAAGACGTCTACAAATTCTTTGCTATTCTTCACTTCAAAAGATAGAGCCTAGCGCTTTTCCCCTTGTGTGTGGGCTCTATCTAAGGATATTCTTGCAAATGATAGAATGTGACAGAGTGAAGATGTAGGACTTTAAGCTGAGGTCATTAAAGGATCTCTCTCTCTCTATCTCTCTCTGTCTCTCTTCCCCCGTCTCTCCCCCTCTGGCTCTATCTCTCTCCCCTAAGGAAACCTGCTACAATGTTGCAAGGGCATTCAAGCAGCCTATGGAGAGGTCCACTCGGAGCTCCTACAGCCTCCTTCCGACAATCAGCACTCTTGCCATGAGACATCCATCTTGGATGGAGGTGAATCCTTCAGCCCAGTTGAGCGCCCTAGCCTCAGCCAACATCTCAAATGTAATCTCATGTGGGACCCTGAGGCAGAACCACTGGCTAAGCTACTCCCAGGTTCCCGATCCACAGGAACTCTAGGAGATAATGCATGTTTTTTGTTTTATGCTATTACATCTTAGGATCATTTATTAAGCAAAAATGCACAATTAACATACTGCCAAGATAAAAAGCTAGGTGACCTTCAGAGGAATGACATCAGAGTTCTCGTGCTGCAGACTGCGTGTAAGCAATCATAATGCCCAAACATCATGAAATATTATGAAATGATAAGGAAGAGCCATTGCTTTGACCTGCCCCTTCCCAGTACCAACCCTTCCACCTGCTTTCGAATCCTATCTCTTCCTCCTCCTCCCAGCTTCTGCTCCATCTATTACTGTCACTTATTTCAACTCCTTCTCCCCTCCTCCTTCCCTCCCCTCCCCCTAAATTCTTGCTTACAACATACAAAGGTCTCTTTTATCCTCAGACAGCTAAAACAACCAACAGCGAATCAATCACTCATGCTGGCTCCTTCATTTTTCTGCCTTTCCCCCGTTGGCTTCTGTTTCCCCTCCACACAGCTGCGTCTGCCCCCTTACAGATACTCAATTTTGAGCCATCCTACCCTGCCATGCACACACACACACACACACACACACACTCTCATATACTCTCTCTCTCTCACACACACACACAGTGAAACTGCCGACTGTCCACGCATCCCCGAGGAGACCGTCCTCCCCTGCCCATGCCAGCTCACGTGTCAGCTGACACAGCTGGGCCCACTGCACTACTGGTCCTCTCATTTCCTCCCCAGTGGTTCTTCCTCCTCGGGCTGTTTTGTGTTATCCTTGTTTCCCCCCCTGATTAATTGTTCTACTCCTCAAATTCTCGTTAAAGGCACGACATCCCTTTTCCATAGGAGAGGCTCCATGTGGACCTTAAATTGGTGTTGAATGTCCTGATTCTAAGGCCGATTTCTCTCCTTGGATCTTTTGATTTAACTCCGGCTCACTCTTCCTGCGTTGAGTTCCCTCTTCATTTCTGGGGTCTCAAGCTGTCCCTTGCTTGCTTAGAGCACTGCTTCGTGTTTTGGTAAATATGTTATTATTGGGGGGCATTTCTATACACCCTGGGGGACAGGCATGTGGCCCTCCGGAGCAGCTCAGCCCTCTCTATTGAGAGGACTGCTCACTTGGTCTCTCTCATGCTTTGACTATACGATTATTCGATTTATCTTTGTCACTATTTAGAAAGTCCGTGAGGGCAATGGATTTACTTAGTTCTTCTTTAGTAATTTCTCAAACAGGTTTTTACCCCAGCAGTACCTACACAGATCAAAATCAAATATTCAGCATCTTGAGTTTTCTTTGAATAAAATTATCAATCGTAATAGCCACTTATTTCCTCTTTCCTTTTTTTTTCTGTTCAGAGCCCTAAGGACCCTCCAGTGCCCTCAATATTCACACACACAGAAAAAAAGGTCCTGGGAAACCAGAGCAGACACAGAACCAGAGCAGAACATAGCCTCAGGAAGGATTCTTTTTCGTTAGGTATCATCATTCGTTCAGATTACTTTTCTGGTTCCTGATTTCATTAATGCAGGTTGTATCTAAAATGAAAGTAGATTACTCCATTTTTATAAATTGTAAATAGAAAATGATAGAAAGTTTCCACAGGCCTAGGCTTTTTTCTCCATAAGAAAATTATAACCCAACCTCAATTAATGGTTGATAGCTGAATATAGACGATTAGAACTTACATGAGATGTTTTCATCTAAAAAGTCAGAGGAAATCCACACTGAGTCCCCATTTCTAGTCAGACACACATGAAGGAACAGTCATCTCTTTGTTTTCTCTATTCTGTGTTTGTCAATTTACCTGTTATAAGTCGGATCTATCAGGTGGAAAATACAAATGTCTTAACGCTGTCATTGGGTAAATGAGGTGAAGGCTATGTTGATTAGTAGGATGTAAGCACTCCAATTTGTACAAATAATCAACACATTGAATCCCATAACGGCATAAATGTATTCATGCTCTATCTACAAATGACTTAATAAAAAAAATTTTTTTAAGAATTTGCCTCTCATCCCAACCATGCTCTCTTTTCTAAGCACTTTTTTTTCCTTTAGATCATGGAGAGGGGAACTCAGAGTCACCAACTTACTAACCTTTGCTCAGTCCCATGGATGAAAATGCTTCCTATTTTGGTTCATCCACAGCTTCCCAAGGAGCTATCGCATCATTGACATTCATGAGCAACCACCTTGACAGTTTAGCAAACAAATCCAACAATCAATCTGTCTCTCCTGTCATATGTGACAAAAATCCTTCAGAGGCTTTATTTATGCAATTTAGACCTCCAGGCTTGAAGTAAGTGGTAATTTTTTTTCACAAAGGCCCCAGGCAGCAAAGTATTTATTTTACACTCCTGGACCTCATCGGCAATATGGCATAACCTGTTCTTGTGTTTATCTTTTTGCAAATGAGTGGCATAATATGGAGATGCCACCTGCTTCGTGGTGGGGAGGAGGGGTGGGAGAGCAGGAGGAGATAAGTGAAGGACTAATTAGTTAATATCTATGAAGTACTTTGCAGATGGAGAGTGATATACAAGTGTGAATTTTCATTACGGTCCCTGCTGTCCTTGATGCTTGCTAGAGTGGCAGATACAACTGGGATTTATGGAAAAGAGAAGCAGTGGTCTAACTTACCACTTAAAAGCTTTGATTTTGGAAAGTAAAGTTCTCTATGGTTCTTCATGGTGATAGGAATATTGACTTCTACCCCACATCTCTGTGGGGGAGAGAAGGAATTTGCATTCTTAGTTTTTTTTTTTGATATAGAGTCTCACTCTGTCATTTTTCATGGCACTAGGAGTAGGGGACCTTATGAAAACTTTGTAGTTCTCTTTTTAAATCATTAAGAGTTCATGGCTATCACTGGATTCCACAACCATGATGTAGCCTTCCCCCCTTTATGCACATGTATGTTTTCTTCCTGGGATAACAATCAGTTCACTTATAGAAGGATGTTAGAACCAAAAATGCTACTCCTAAGTAACAGAATTGTTTGTCTGTTTCCACTATGATTCCATGCACTAGAATGCTCATAGCAGCGTCATTCACAATAGCCCGTCATTGGAAACTGTCCACATGCCCATTGGGTGTGAAATGATAAATAAATTTTTAGTATATTCACACAATAGAATATTGTGCTTCAATGGGAGTGAGTGACTGATAAAAATATATTTCATAAATGCAGTCAAAATGGAAAGAATCTAAGGACAAGAGTACATAGAGTATGATTCCATTTACTCAGAATGGGAAAGAATATTTGCGAGTTATACCTCTGACAAAGGCTTAATAACCAGAATACCAATCTTCTTCTTATTCAAATGGCTTTAGGCTAGGGAATACCTGCTCAGGCTGTAGCCTTCAGCCCCTCAATCTTCTGGACTGCTATTATCTCTCTGGCCTTTAAAGTTGTCTGAATTTGAGAGCTGAGAGTTACATAAGACTCTATTCCTGTCTTTAAAAAGTCAAGAGTCCAGGGTGGTGCCTGTGGCTCAAAGGAGTAGGGCGCCAGCCCCATATACTTGAGGTGGAGGGTTCAAACCCGGCCCCAGCCAAAAACTGCAAAAAAAAAAAAAAAAAAAAAAAATAGAAGTAAAGAGTCCATTAGTAAAAAAAAAAAAAAAAAAAAAAACAGGCAAAAACTAGCATAGAATAAAAAACAGTGGTTCTCCACTTTATTCCATATAGATATACTTTGGAAAGAGCATGTACACAAGAGTATTGGTGACTTTCTATGCTAAAGGCCTTTATCAGCAGCAAGGTGAGTTCTTACCCTCTAAATCAGTGGTTCTCGGCTCGGCGCCTGTGGCTCAACTGGCTAAGGTGCCAGCCATGTATACCTGAGCTGGCGGGTTCGAATCCAGCCCTGGCCTGCCAAACAACAATGACGGCTGCAACCAAAAAATGGTCGGGCGTTGTGGCAGGCGCCTGTAGTCCCAGATACTTGGAAGGCGGAGGCAGGAGACTCGCTTGAGCCCAGGAATTGGAGGTTGCTGTGAGCTGTGATGCCACGGCCCTCTATCCAGGGTGATGGCTTGAGGCTCTGTCTCAAAAAAAAAAAAAAGTGGTTCTCAACCTTCCTAATGCTGTGACCATTTAATACCGTTCCTCATGTTGTGGTGACTCCCAACCATAAAATTATTTTGGTTGCTACTTCATAACTATAATTTTGCTACTGTTATGAATTGCAAGGTAAATATCTTATATGTAGGATGGCCTGAGTCAACCCCTGTGAAAGGGTCGTTTAGCCCCCAAAGGGGTCACAACCCACAGGTTGAGAACCACTGCCCTAAATAAACCATAATCAAAATCAAAGGGTTTGGGGTAGATAAAGGAACACAAGCACAGTTGATCAGCTAGAAAATGCTCTCCAGCTGAATCTGGGATGCCTTTTTCATTCACCTGATTCTACTACCCTTCCCAACCCCTCCACCTACCTCCTCCTGAGAATTGCCAGTGCAGAAAGGGCTAAATGGAATCACCATGCATAGAGCTGGCCTGCAAGGATAATAATACCAGATCTCCTCTCTCTCCACAGAGTGGTTCTGCACTGTGTCAACCTAGCTAAGATGAAAACTAAATTCCCTAGAATTCCCTTTTCTGTGCGGCATTGTGTTGAGTTCATCATAAAAAAAAAACAAAAACAAAAACAAAAAAAACAAAAAAGATGCAGTTTTTTGGAAAGCAGAGAGACAGAGCATAACTCATTACCTTAATGGGGTTGTGAAGGGCCCCAGAGCCCACTGCACTTTACTCCCATTATCCTTGACCTGAAGGTTTGCCTTACTGCCTGAGAAAATAGCCAAACTGGTACTTCATCCAAACTTACCCTTCTCCCTACCCACTTCAGTGTCTGAGTCCTGGGCCTGGTGAGCCTGCACATCCCTGGGGAAGGGCACACACTCTTTCTGCTGATGACCAAGAATCCCGAGGTTAGATGAAGTGAGACACAGACACACAGACGTAGCTTACGGTTCCTTCCTCATGGGTCTCTGCTTATTCTCTTTAGTCCCACTTTGTCCTCCTGGGTCCAGCTTGTCCTTGCTGTGTCTCTGCCCTACTTTCACCTGCTCAGAGCACCTACAGTGCCTTCACATCCTCCACCAGAAGCAGAGATAACCAGCTTTCTGCAGAACTTCTTTAGCATCTCCTCTTCCTGGTCCTTACTTAATGGGTGTTCTCTTTCTGATCCTTCAATCACCCCGCCCCCCACTTTCAGACCTTTATTCCCCCAGTGTTGCCTATAATTGCATAAGTTTGAATCTCAATAATAAGTCCCTTAGACTAAATCATTCACTATAGTTCTTCTGTTTTTCTACTCAAACTCTGATATAATTATTATTTATTTACAAGAAAGCCTTCAGTATCTCCTAAAATCCTGTGGAACTGGCCACAGTGCTATTCTCAAAGACAAAGATATCCCTTTAGAGGTAAAAGTTAGGGGCATGTTAGATGCTGAAACATCTGAAAATATTATGATCCCAATAGGGACAACTGCCCAACTCAAATGCAATTCCTCTCTGTACCCCAATCCAGTCTCGAGCCTTCCTTCTCTATAGGTAGCATCTGTAGGTAGTATCATGCTGGGTTTGTATTGCTAGTGATTCATATTCTAAAGATAATTTAACCATGGTAAGGCAATTTAAGAACTGATAAGCTACTAATCATACCCTCTGTATCTAGCACTCTCTGGAATTCTGCACGTTATTTAATAGATGTTTACTGAAGGAATGAAGACTAAATAAATGCTAAAGACACTCTACCACTCACTGAAAAGTTAACCAAATAATAGTGGCTACTATTTATTTTCTACTATATATTAGGCATAAGAATTGTTCAGTTTTGACATACCACAACCTGGGCTGGGCATGGTGGCTCGTGTCTGTAACCCCAGCACTCTGTGAGCCCAAGGCAGGTGGATTGCCTGAGTTCAGGAAACGGAGACCAGCCTGATCAAGAATGAGATCCCATCTCTACTAAATATTAAAAAAACTAGATGGGCATTGTGGCAGGCACCTGTAGTCCCAGCTACTCAGGAGGCTGAGGTAGGGGGATAACTAGAGCACAAGAGTTTGAGGCTGCCGTGAGCTTTGATGCCACAGCACTCTCCCCAGAGTAACAGAGGGAGACTCTGTTTCAAAACAAGAAAGAAAGGAAAGAAGGAAGGAAGGAAGGAAATAAGGAAAGAAGAAAGGAAACTACAACTAGGAAAATAGGAATTATTGGAATTTCAACAATGAGGAAACAGAGATTTAGCATCTTGCTCTAAGTCACACAACCGGTATATATGAGAGTACACTTGAGAATAAATCTGCATTTGACCACCCAAACAGGGGCTTCCTCTGCAACATGAAGCTGCCTATAAAAAGGATGTTAGTACTAATGAGGGCTCACATAGACACTGACCAGTCTGCCTCTGGAGTGTGTGTTCTCCTCCTAGTAAGTTTTCAAATTTTTCTTTGTTGTTTGGTTGACTCTTCTCAAACACTGGTTTCTGAATGTCTAGTATGCCTTCTGCCTCCAGCTTTTGATTCCTGCTTCCTGCAGATTCTGCCTTTTGTGCATGACTCAGCCTGACCTGCTTCTGCTTCCCATTTTAAATCTGGATAAGAATTGCATCATTGAATGTTTTTTAAATCCAGCCATAGGCTTTACAGATGAGTTACGGCTTTGGATTTCTTCTTTGATGTGAATTATATGTGACTATACTCTCTGCAGCTCTGACATGGCCACCTCGCCCTCCACAGCAGCTTAGCTCTGTTGCCCTGTTTCCTGTCTGTCCGATTTCTTATAATGCTTCCCTAGTGAGTGTATTTAGGCCACTTCCCAAATTCCTAGTTGTCTATTGCTCTGACCTGGGTGCCTGCTGCCTCATTTCAAGCACAGCCACAGACTTGAATACTGGAGGGCTGAAATACAAAACTTGGGTATTTCTGAGGGCACATTCTCATACAATGTGCCAAATTGAGTTTATCACCCATGAAACTAATTTTATTAAGACTAACGGCACAAATCATTATTTCATATATATTTTTAAAACATCATTAATACAATATTGCACAGACTCGGTGGCATAATAGGAATTCAAGATTTTCTAATAGTAGGACCTGATCATCTCATTCTTACTACAGAACAGAAAATACTAATCTATCTCAAGATACACTAATTCTTAAAATGGCAAAGTGCCAAGCACTCCATCTTTTCTTTTCTTTTCTGCATTTGAAAAGTTGTTGAAAGTAACGTAATATTTTAGTCCTGATTCACTGCTTGACGAAGCAGTCTGGAAACCTGACTCCTTGAAGAACACAGTGAGAATTATCCAATTTTATTGTCCTCTGCAGATTCATAGAATTGTTGGTTTGAGAAAACCACGGCGATGAATCTAATTCATCTCCATGCTCAATGCTGCAGGTGTATCACATTCCTCCCCAGAGAGATCAAAATGTATTCTATTTTTTAAAAATTTCCAAAACCCCCCACAACCTTACTCAATAAATCCTTCCAAGGTACAATTACTTTCCACACCAGGAAACATTTCTTTATATCCAAGTGAAATTTGTTATTCATCTCATCTTTGTGCCCTCTGCTTCCTCTTTGTTACTTGTAGCCAAGATTAAGAAGGAATGCTTACTATACTGCCTTATTTATTAACCTTCAATTTTCATCGGAATGAATAACTCATTAGAACTTCTTGAACTTTTCAGTGTCTCTCACTAGAAAATTTTTGAATACTGCAATGTCTAGTACAAGTAGGAAGTTTTTAAGTGGATACATCTCTTATAAGATTCAAAACAACGTTTACTGGGTTAATACAAAATGTTCACATTTAGTGCCCAACATTGAGTGCTTACCTAAGAGGTTCTCAGATAGTATTTCTTCATGGTCAACAAAGATCTGGGATTTCAAAATTCTAGCATTAGCTATATCAAATAATCTCTAAAAAGTATAAACAATATTCAAGTAAGACTGTTGTGCTCCATAGCAAGAGATGAACACACACTATCTTTAATTGCATTTAATGTTCTTTCATTTAAACCTTAATAGCCATATGTGATGAGTGGCTACAGTATGTACAGTGTGGGCCTGGTAGGGACACATGTAAAACTATAATATTTAGTAGTGAATTTATTTGGAAACACTAAATTTTAGAAAGTTTGGGACTGTTTATTTTCCTTTTAGAGCATACTTTGTTACTGGAGAAGTTAACTTGGGTTCTAAAAGTGTTGGTTTATTATATATGGACTAGAGAAGCATGATATTTTTAGCAAAATAAGTATTATCAAATTGATTAGACAAAGTATGAAAATGTACAAAAATAATTATAAGTTGGCTAGAGTAAAATAATAGCAAGCATTCCTGGGGATAAAGATATTAAAAATTTAAATATTACACATATGTGTAAAATAAGTAGATTATAAACAGAAGAAATGTTTCCTTACTTTCCTGTAATGAATTTATATTTGAATCACAAGTAAATCATCAATCTTCACTCTATTCACTTCACAAAAGTATATGGTTAAATGAACAAATGTGGTTTATGCTGCTTCAGTAGAAACCCACAAGAAAGTATCAGTAAATTGTGGAAAGTTTTGTCTGCCATTTTAAAACCACACCTCAAAATACTTCAAGTTATCTTAGAGTTTGGAGAACCCTAGGCCCTACCCATTCCCAAAGGAAACAAAATAAGGGTGAAATGCTGTGAAATAATGGGAAGAAATAATATTTTCTTTAATTCAAATTTAATAAAATTGATTAATATGGTTAAATAGTGTGTGTGTTCATGTCTATATAACTTTTCACTTTGGGTTACTAGATTCTATTTATTCGTTTATATAGACAGATGTGTGTGTGAGAGAGAGAGAGAGAGAGAGAGACAGAGAGAGAGAGAGAGATGTGTGGTGTGTGTATATATACACACATTTGCCTGAACCTAATCACCTAATCACCTATTCCTTTGTCATAAAATGCTTAAACTAATTCACTAATTTCATATATGCAGTTTGACAATTAAGTTTCTGAACTTACCCCTGCGCACTTACATTGGCAGAAGTATACAAAAAACTCAGTGAGATTTTGTAACCTTGTTACATCAGCATCCCACTGCTGTCTTCATGGCAATGTGTGGTGTTGCCTTGCTGAGTGACATACGTTTTTGTTGTGTGTCTTGTGAGAGTATCACAGCTTGAAACAGAGCAACAAACATTAAATTTCTACTTAAACTTGGCAAGAGTGTAAGTAATACCTTGACGAAGTTAGTCCAAGTATTTGGGGATAATGCCAGAAAGAAAATGGCAATGTACAAATGGATTGAATGTTTTTCTGAGGGAGAGAAAGCATCACTAATGAAAAAAGGGCAAGGCAGCCAGTAAGGAAAGAACTGGCAAAAACACTGCAAAAATTCAAATTGTGTGTCAAAATCATCAGCTGACTGTGAGAAGCATAGGAGAACATAAATAGAGAAACAAGAAAATCTTAACCAAAAATCTTGGCCAATAACTCACGGCTTTTGCATCATGACAATGCACCAACTCACATGACACTGTCTGTGAGGGAGTTTTTAACCAGTAAACAAATAACTGTACTGAAACACCCTCCCCACTCACCTCATCTGGCCCTCAGTGACCTTTTTTATTACCCAAAGATAAAGGAAATATTGAAAGGAAGACATTTTAACAACATTCAGGACTTTAAGGATAATATGACAGCACTGACGGCCATTCCAGAAAAAGAGTTCCAAAATTGCTTTGAAGGGTGAACTAGGTCTTGGCATCATGGAAAGCAAATCCAAGGGGAATATTTCAAAGGTGACCATAGTGACATTCAGCAATAAATTAGTAGCAGTTTTTGTAGGATGAGTTACAAACTTAATTGTCAGACCCTGTATGTGTCCTGCATTTCTTTAACTGTGCCCTCTCTAAAAAGGCTATAAATGACCTTACATACAGTTCTTGTAAATACTGCCCTTTTACCTAAAGAATGACTACAAAGTTCTTGCATTTTTGTCATCCAACTCTAGGACATTAATTCAACAACCTCTTCATTCTGGTCAACATTCTTATTTCTATCTAAGCAATTGTCACTTTCTCATTAAAATAGTTTCAGCAGTGCAGCAAAGTCATTCTTCTTGAATGTCCACTTTAGTCGTGCCTTTATTTCCTCCCTATTTTTCTCAGTGTGCAATATCATACCAGTATTCTACGCTTCACATAGCCATCATTTCTTTCAAGCCCTTGCCAGCTCAAAACTGTGCTCATCACCTACTAATCCATCATTCACTAATCTCTGTTTTCATCTTTTACTAATCAACCCTACCATTATAATCCCCTTATCTGAAACCTCACAGCAATAAAAAGCATAGTTTCATGTATTCAAAGTAGGCTTTTGTATTATTTTAGGGCACATGTACAGGTGCACGCACACACAATTTTATCTTCTTGCCTAAAAGCTAAGGTTTGGAGGAATTCTCCACATTCCACTATTAAATCCAGACCCTAAAATATTTCATTTTTGCTATATAAATTAATGAAATTACCATTTTGTTATCTAATTTGAATTTTTAAGGGAAATTAAGAAATTTTAAGACTTGGCATACCAGTGTCTTCACTAAAAAATTCAAAATTACATATAATCAGCAAAATATGACTCATCACATTTAATTCACTCATCAACAACTATTTCTATTTCCTACTTGACATTGTTCAACTTAGTACAATAATTCTAACTTATTTTTTTGTTGTTGTTGCAGTTTGGCTGGGGCTGGGTTTGAACCCAACACCCTCAGCATATGGGGCCTGTGCCTTACCCACTGAGCCACAGGCACCACCCTTCTAATTTACCTTTAATGCAGAAAGCAATTTGAATGGCTGCTAAGAATACTAATGTTTTCTTCAAAGTAATTTTGCCTCCTCTTATTAGGCTATTCATGTAGATGGAGATCATAAAGAAAAATATGTAGTTCCTTCATGTAGCAGAGAAAAAAGGTAAAACATAAAGTTTATTGAAATTGATGTTTACCAATTAAATTTTTCTTAGATAAATCAGCTAACTATTTGCAAGATTAACTACTTTTTACTTGATTTTTAATGGGGAAATAGCCACGAGCAAAAAAATACAGGAAGTTAAAATAGAAGGAATAATAAGCAAAACTTAAAGTCTAGTTGGTTAGTATAAGATGGTAAAATATAGAAACCAAGTATTTAAAAGAAACCATACTAAATCGATGAGGCATTTTTTGCAGTATCAAACATATAAACGATGTATTTTGTTAAAGGTATTGAAAAGATATATTACATAGCTATTTTTTAAGTCACATTGGAATCACTGTATTTCCCCAATGCCTAAAATACTGGGCAAGATTTCCCAAAGAAATTTTAGCCTTAAAATTTGTGTTATTCTGGATAGAATTCATTGCAGTCTTTACCTTTACAGCTTAATATATAATGAGAAATTAGTGCAGGGTAACCTTAAATTTAACTTTGTAGTGAATGTCTGTAATAGCTGTAGGCAGTATATGGGAAGGGAGGAGATGCCACTCAAAATCAGGAGAATCAATCTCTCTTTGCCTTCAGTTGGTCTGATATTTCTATTCTGATCTATAGTGTGTCATTATACTCTTCTTCCTGGAAATTTGCTTGTCATAATGATGGAGAGCATTACTGAAATTGATTAGTGTGATCCACATTGTATCTTTGTACAATGTCAGGTACAAAAGTGGACAAGTGAATATCAAAGAATTATCCTGCATTTCACATTACTTTTTGATGTATACCAGATTGCAATTAACATATTAATCATGAAAATTTATAGTTTGCTTTGTACACAATGTTAACCAAGAGTTGTTTAATATTTCAGAAAAAGTGATGGCAACTGTACTCATTCTGTTTGTGACATCAACACAGAAAACATTCTCTGTCTGCTTCAGTGCTGCTGTGTTTGAACTGTTATTCCAAATATTGCTGCAAACACTGTTTACTCCATAATTCTGTCATATATATGGTTGCATCTAATTACATCAATTTGAATTGGTTCAAACATGTACACATAATTTTATTTTCCTATTTTAGGATAGAGTATTCTTTTCTTGTCAGGTTATGTGTATAGGTAAATTATATCATCTGTAAAGTTCATTTCAGACTTCTAACCAAGGGCTGGTGCCTAATAGAGTTGAGAAACAGTGTTCTAAACCAACTTGATGATTCCTTTCTTCTTTTCCAAACACT
Source organism: Perodicticus potto (assembly GCA_963574655.1). Classification (NCBI taxonomy): domain Eukaryota; kingdom Metazoa; phylum Chordata; class Mammalia; order Primates; family Lorisidae; genus Perodicticus; species Perodicticus potto. The sequence goes on along the minus strand of CAUYRH010109158.1, from coordinate 22,999 downwards.
CTACATACTTTTCAGTTAGGAGAGGCTATGACTAGGTAAACATACAAAACAAGGAGGTTTTCTGTAGTCTTGGTGGTAAACATTTGCTTGTTATAAAAAGAGAAAGAATAGCTTGTTTAATTAAGACTTCCGCTTTCCTTCCTCCTGCCTTTGATGAGATGGTGATGTCTGTTCCAATCATTTTGGAATAATGCGGCAAGAAGCAAGTATTAGTCAATAAAAGAGCAAAATATCAGTGAATGGGTAGACCAGACCGAAAAAGTGATGGCAACTGTACTTATTCTGTTTGTGACATCAACACAGAAAACATTCTCTGTCTGCTTCAGTGCTGCTGTGTTCGAACTGTGATTCCATATATTTCTGCAAACACTGTTTACTCCATAATTGGTCTTCATATGAGGGAGGTAGGGAAGTTTGTATGGTTTAAAGTACTTTTGCTATTTAGATTTTATGCAGCCTAAAGTAACTGCAACTGACACAAAACTGAACTTAATATGTTACCTTCAAACCTGGCTATCAGCCTACATGCCATACTGCCATTTTACTACCCAGTTATTAATGTCCATAGCCTTCGAACCACTTTTGTCACTACCCCTCTGCCCTAAATTTCAATCAGTCTCTAAGTACAATTGATTTGACCTCATTAACATGAGGAATCCCTCCACACTTTTCATTTTCCCTTCCACAATCACAAGTCAAGTGACCATCATGTTCTATCTTCACTTCCCGCCATTGCTTCCTAATCGGTCTTACTGAACCACCTTCATGCTCTATACCATATTCTCTACCCATAGCATATTCATCATTTTAAAATAAAATTTTCATCATATTGGTTATCTCAGGAAAAGATCAATACCTCTTGCTCCAAAACAAAATTCTAACCCCTTTACCTGATACATGACATCAGTCCCATAGTCTGTGCATGGGCCATGCTGCTTCCCCTGCCTGAAAAAGTTGTCTCTGTTTTTTAACCACTGTCATGCCCCACCACACACACACACAAACTCACATTTCACTTCCCTAGAATAGCCTTTTCTAGCCCACAGTTACTCATTCTCACTAATTCCTTCACAATTAGATTTTTTTGAAAATAAATCTTAGTTCAGTGCTATCTCCTCCATACACTAAGCAACATGAGGCCAGCAGCTGAGCCATATTTATCTTTCCAGTCCTGGTTTCCTGCACAGAGAGCCCTTGGCTCAGACTAAATACTCGATATTGCTAGAAAGAATGAAGGAATGGACATTTAAATCTCCCTTGTTCTGATTGTACATACAACATATAACTTTCCTAGGATAAAATCTGACTCTCTCTGTAGGTCTTCCTCATGGAGAAAATAAACTAGGCACCTCAGACAAAGGGTCTTGCCCTCTCAAAAACTGTATTTTCCAATTTAAATTACTACTGTGATTTTACCCACTGGCATATGTTTCTGATGAGCATGAGATGGAAGCACTCTTGGAGGCTGATAAGAGTCAGCACTCATTACAAAGCTAAGGGCTTTTCCCTGGAAGGTGGTAAAGCTCTGAAAGGTGGTAAGTTTACCTCAGTTGAGCTATCTTGTGTGGTACTATTGGTGTGGCGTTTCAAAAGAAGCATTAGCCGAAAGTAAATTGAAACCTTAAATTGTCAGTGTGACAAATAGAAAAACATCAAAATATAAATAGACTCAAGCTTTTGGCTACCCCACCTTCGAAGGGAGACTATTCCTTTGCTCAGCTTGACTGCAACTCATTTAGGAATTTACTGCAGGAAAAAATTAGAAGCACCTTTGAGAGGCTAAATTGAGCTGCATAAAAATGAATCATAGAATACCCCAGAAAAAGAAAGGTTCACAGTGTGGGAAAACAGGGTCAAACTGGAATAAGAAAGTCTTAAAACTAGAGCTTGAATTTTTTTTTCATGTGAAATTTACTTTAATTTTTTTTTATTTTTTTATTAAGTCGTAAACACATAGATCATGTATACATTAATGCATTTGTGGGGTACAATGTGCTGACTTTAAATACCATTTGGAATGCTTAGGTGAAGGCTATATTAACTAGAGCTTCAATTTTGAAAAGAGACTGAGAAACCCAGCAGGCCAGCCTGGGTTGGGAGAGCTCCTTGATGCATCTGACCCTGAAGAGACAGAAAAGCTGGAAGAGGGCATTCTTAGAAGGTTTCTTGGTGTACAGTATGCAATCTCAATTCCACCACACTTCAAAAGCATTCAGCAAAAACTCATAAATGCAGTCCAGAGTGGGTTTTCTATTTTATTTGAAGAGGGAATCATGCTGAGATGGGCCTTGGGAAGAAGTATTGCATCCCAGAGTTGGGTTACAAATTTGCTGAATAAATTTCGTTTAAGTGCTTTCTAGTAACTAGAAACTTCTAGCAAACTGTTTTTAATCAGAGTGGCTTTTACTGCGTTGAGTCAAAGGTGAAATTATTATTATGTAAATGATAACCCTGAACATTGCTCTGGGAATTTTTTAGGTTGCTACAGTAAACTCTGTTTTAAAGGGACACATGAAAAATTTTATTTAAAAAAAATGGCAATTTCCTCAAGTATACAGATAAAGACCTACACAAAAACACTTTGTCATAGTGAATTATTAGCAACACCACTAGACTTTTAAAAAATATCCTAAAATATTTAATGACAAATACATCTGTATTTTAAAATCAGTAATCTCTTAAATAATTATTTTTTTACATATTAGCTATCAAAGAGGAACATAGACATTATGACACTTTATCAAATATGGATGAAATATTTGTGTTTAATTTTAGAGGACTTTATATTAAACAAATTACTAAGTACTGTTACCCTTGCTTAGTGGAACAACTACAGTCCTCTAATAAATGTCACAAACCCACAGTTTTTAGGTAGTTGCCAGGTTTTCATAAGTTAGAAAGGCAGTCACCATTTAGCCTTATACCTCTAACACCATCTCAGCATGCCCTACAACCAAGAAACGATTCATACTTTTTGCATGAGTCATTGATTAGTTACAAATTTGCATTTCTAAAAGTAGAAATTTGATGAAAATTTAAAGCTATAGAGAAATTATAAATAATGTCTCAGGTGGAATGTATTCAAGTGAAGGGATGAATTTTATGAAACTGCATGTTATATGCCTGTGATTAGAAAAAGGTATAAAAGAAGAGAAGCATTGGTAGTATGCTGTGTAGGTGGCCTGTGGGAGACACAAAAGTGAATAAAATACAATTTGTAACCAATGGGACCTTCAGAGCTAGTGAGAGATGGACTGATTACACATATAATCAAGACGGCACAGTAAATGACTCAACGGCGGAGGCTAAGTGATGAGTGTCACAGCAACAGAAGCTCTATGAAGGCCTGGAATTTGGTCTTTGCACTCCACAGCACCTAGAAGACATTCTGGGACACAGGAGGTGCTCACTGAACACTTGTTAAACCAAAGACAATTATATTGGGGGGAATACCCAATGTATGTATTAGTATGAGTCTGACTGTGAAATTCACCATAAATGGAGATTCTAAAAGGCTCAATGACTCTAAGCAATGTGGCAGCATGGGCACTTCCAACCCACTAGGTCCCTTGGCAAAATCTGGGGATAATACCACAGAGGGAATAGGCGATAATCACATTACTTAGCTTGAGTTTCCATGGAAAAATATATTCAAATATTTTCCTGCTAAAACATTTTTACAATTTTTTTTTTTTTTTGCAGAGTATAAAAGTCATAGATTTTATGGGCAGAGCTCAGTGCTTAAAAACTAGCTCTGCTGCCTACAAGGTGGCCAAAATGGGGTAATTGTTTCACCTTTCCAAACCTGTGTTTTATTATCTGTGAAAATATCTAACTCATAGAGTTGTAATGAGAAATAAATAAGTGTTGAATGATAGGAAATTACGTATTACCTAGTTTGCATTTGATGGATATTAGTTCCCTTTCCATTTCGCTATCAGTTATTTATTTATTTATTCATTCATTCATTCGTTCATTTATTCATTTATTTTTTGAGACAGAGTCTCACTTTGTCGCCTCCAGTAGAACGCCATTGCATCATAGCTTCCTGCAACCTCAGACTCTCGGGCTCAGGCAATTCTCTTGCCTCACCCTTTGGAGTAGCTGGGATGACAGGCACACACCGCAATGCCTGGATGATTTTAGAGACAGGGTCTCATTCTAGCTCGGGCTGGTCTCAAACTCGTGAGCTCACGCAATCCACCTGCCTCATCCTCCCAGAGTGCTGGGATTACAGGAGTGAGCCACTGTGCCTGGCCTACACTACCAGTTTTTTAAAAGCAGCCCAATTCCAGATTTAGAAAAATTATTCAGTTTTGACTCACCTGCTATTTGTGTGTGTATGAAAGAATTATTTAAGTTGTCTAACCCTCAGTTTCCTCATTTGTAAAATAAGAATAAAAGTGGTGCGCACCCACAGAAAACCATGAAAGCATATCAAATGGCTCTTTAACTATCTTAATTTTATTAGAAGTTTATCTACTGGGATTTTTTAAAAATGTGTTTCCTGTTGGCATTTTTAATTTCTGTATCTTCTCTATCTTTAGTTTTCATTATTAATATCTTAATCCTCATTAACCCTGGTGTAATGTCAATGAGGTGAATGAAACAAAAAAAACAGTGACTTGTTGAAAAGGCCTCAGTTTTTGAGAGGTTCTCAATACCTGAGTATAGAAAGTAACCAGGCAAAAGCCATGACATTGGGACTCTTCTGGACTTAGCACTGGATTTATATTACTAACACTGGAATAGGAATTGAAGAAATAAAAGCTTTTCCAATAACATAGAGGTTGCAGTGAGTTACCACGTCCACTGCACTCTGCTCAGGGGCATAGGGTGGCACTGTGTCTCAACAACAACAACAACAACAAAAGCAAGAATTAAATTAAAAAAGATGTTTGTAGATAAAACTTTCTTAATTAAGTAGCTCTCCAAATTCAACTTGCTCTGCCACTGTTCCTTCACGGTGGCATAAGAGTTGGGCTTACATGCATGTATCTCTCTACCTAAAATTAAGTTATTGCAGCTGTGAAATTAACTTCTCCAGGTCACCTTGCAAACTTTCACTCTCCCACCCCATTCATTTTCCATGAACTTAAATGCTTTTACTTTCTTAAATAAATTGCAAATGTAAATAATGTATTAAAAATGCCAAAGGTTTTTATTAGTAGTATATAAGCACAATGTGTATTTCTAGAAATGCTGCAGTCTATTTACACATATGGTTTAATAAAGTTGTGGCGCACCCATATCAAGTACCCCCCAAGGTGGTTAATCTTAAGAGAAATAATTAGGATAAATGAAAGGAAGCTGCTAAGAGAAAAAATTTTAGATTAACAGTATGGGAGACTATCGGAGATAACCACACAAAGGCACAATGTGCTGTGTTCAGGAGTATACAGTAGGCCACAGTGTAGGAATATTGTAGAAACAAAGCAATTACCAACTGTCCAGCAATGTAGCAAAGGAAATTCATGTACCCTGAGAACTGGTACCTTTGGTACCATGAGATTCTGTAAATTCTATGTAAAATTAAAAAATAATTGACCACCTTGTAAAATGTATAATCAAATACAAAATTCACAGATGAAATAAACATACTAAGAAATGTCCTGAGGACATCTGCACCAGAATGATTATTGCAGCTGAATCCACAATTGCCAAGACCTGGAAGCAGCCCAAATGGCCATCAGCCCAGGAATGGATTAAAAAACTGTGGTATATATATATACCACGGAATACTATGCAGCTATTAAAAAAGATGGAGACTTTGCATCTTTTGCATTTACCTGGATGAAGCTGAAACACATTTTCTTAGTAAAGTATATCAAGAATGGAAAAAATATCCAATGTACTCAACACTAATATGAAATCCATATATAAACAACTACACACTCACAGGAAAGAAAAAATACCAGTATAGTCTAACCAAGGAGGAGGGGAGAGGAGACAAAGGGGAAGAGGACAGAGGGATCTCACCTAATGTGGACAATTTGAGGGTGTTCAGCACATTCCCCTGGGTGAAGGGGTCAACAATAACTTGAACTTTGCCTTAGTTTTGAAAACAATGTAACCTAAACATTGGCACCCTCATATTAATGTGAAATAAAATTTAAAAAAATATATCCTGAGGAATAAACCATGACTATAAATACACAGTATTACAATCAGCTTCAGAAAGGTTATATGGGGAAATGATGTAAGTTTCTTCTTAGTTATTGACATTAAATTATTATTCATTATTAAGCTTGTTTTAACTATCTGCCATAAATATTTTATTTTAATAGAACATGGTATGATATTTAAAGTTCAAAGGAATAGTAACAGATCAAACAAAAGGGAAGAAATAATTTATTGTGATTATTTTCGTGGTTTGTTTTGTTATTAACAACATGCTTTCAAAAATCATTGCCATGCTTCAAGCCACACGCCTCATCCTTACAGAGGTGGTCCCAACTACGTCCCTAACAGCAGTCCTTAGAGCTCAGGTTCATTTCCTACTCTAAAATAACTCCCTTCTACCACTGAACAAAAATATCTGAAAAAGCTCTTTTGAGTATAGAAAACTCGTCTATAGATCCCTCTCCTACAAATGGTGCTACAAATCCTACTTTCTAATTGTAGCATTTTAGTCTACACAAAATTACTTGCCCCTAATTATTCTTAGCCAATTTCCACTGGAGAGTTTTATTTGTGTTTTGCTTATTTGACAATATTGTCCCAATAATAGTGACAAGGGGCTACTCATCATTGTAAATGGTATAGCATTCTGATTAATGTGTGTTTGTGAAGTCTACTAGTACCCTGGTTCAGATGCAATATACTCAGGGTTTGGTTTTCCTATTTATTTGCTTGCTTATTTGTATATGACTTATTTATTTCATTTCTGGGGCCACAAAACTACTGTAGTACTGAGTTAACCAGAGACAATATAGATGTCAAAAGAACTTTATAAAAATAAGAAAAATAACACAAAACTTAAATTCATTAGCAAATATTATGAAACAATTTCCTCATTTTGCAAAAAATACTCAAAAAACGTCATTCAAAGGCAACTATTTATGCATAGTTTTGCAGTAGAAAAAATCATTATTAGATTTCACATTGGAGCCAGCTCTGCATTTAAAATCAGTGAATTGGTTTACTGGTGAAGATATTGGAAAGGTCAGGATGGGGGGAATAAAATTATAAGGTTATCCAGTAGTGGTAGATGTAGTTTATTCACAAGGCTGCCCTTTGGTAAGCCACCTGCTACTTGAGTAAACTTTCAAAGTATAAGTTCTAGCTTTTCAATTCAGAAGCCCAAATCAAAATTACCAGATTCCTTTGCAGTTGCAATGTTGACATGTACCCCAGGCACCAGAAACCAAATGTAAAATTCAAGAGATGCTTGTATTCAAGTGTAACATGATGAAGAAGTTTCTACTTCTATTGAAGATATAGAGATTGTGTCTGTATATTCTTGATAACAACAGCACAGACAATAATGACCTAAATGATGCAAGGTCAGATTTTTGGTTCACACCTACCCTTACTGAGATGGTGGGTGATTCCTGCATCTCATTGCAGGGTAGCTGCTAGTGAACAAATGTTTATCTAAGGCCAGCCATGTGACATGCATGTAAGCATATTTCCTGAAAACTTTAGTCACAAGGTGGTTTTCCAGCACTACCACCTATTACGAATCTACCAAATATCTTGTAACAACACCTCTGATAATCAGAGTCTGCATCTGTTGTCTGAAATTAACAATAATGACAGATACTGACTGGATAAAAGAGTGAGTGGGGAAAGAGAAAATGTCAAGGCAGACTTCAGAATTTGAAACTCAAGTAACTATACAAGGTTGACTTATTAACTGAATATGTCCAGTATGGGAGACGGTGCAGCAACAAGGGGGACTTCTTGTAACTCAAATTAAGTGAAAGACTTATTAGGTGGGTTTAGATGTCAGATTTTGTACTTGTTTAATTTCTTAACAGTAATACAAAATGTTATTGTGAGAATTGGATATAATCTATGAAAAGTGCTTAACAAAGTTCTTCCTTTAAGTTGATGTTGTATAGAAGAAAAGGGGGCAAGAGTATATTTTATCATTTGTGGATCTAGCCCGGGAGAAAAACAAGTGTTAAGTACTAAACAGAGTACCTGGAAGCCTAGACAAATGAGTTTTAGACTCTAGTTCTAGTTTGAGGTATGGCCTAGAAATGTGATAAAACTAAGGTCAGAGGGCAAACCCAGGGAAAGCCAAGAAAAATGCCCACTGAATTGTTGCTCCCTGGACCTTTGAGTACCCAGAAAGGATATTAATCCTTAGATAGCAAATCTAAATTGGTGGTGCTAATTTGCAGGTGATACACTGCTCTTCCCTACCCAGTGTGTGTCAGGGTTGCCTAAAGAACTTAGCCTGTAGTTGAGAGCAATTACACGCATAGATGAGGCCAAGGAGTGTCAAAACCTTCAATGCATCTTATGTTAACTTACATACATACAAATATACCCCCACAATCCTTTTTCCTCACAAATTTCTTTCATAGTCTTAGAACCTGTTAGTTCCAAATAAACAAGTTGGTTCTAAATAAGTATTTGCAGAATTGGATTAAATATTTCAGTTGAATACCTTTTAAGAGGTTTCTGGAACATGGTCTTCTTGTTATTCTGAACACTAGAAAGGTGTTGAAGGTCAATAAAACAGTTAATAGTTCCTGGTGGTTTAATTGCCTCACTATTGTCCAGTGATTTGATCACTTCTACACAGATACTTCTATACATTAAATGGACAACCGGCTGGGTAAAATAACTTTTTGTAGAGCAATGCTTATGGCAATAGAGCTGCAAAATAGCCTGAGAGGAATGAATGTCAGTGTGATACTCAATGAGTTTTGCAAGGTGAACTGAAAGGGAAGAACAGTTAAGCAAAGGATACAGGAAAAAAAGCATTTGAGATGACTTCAAACTCAGTAATTACTCAAACAGCAAACTTTATCTCTGGAAAGCCATGCCTTTTGATATTAAAGCTGGCATGAAGATACCAAACGGTGAGTTCTGTCCTCAGAAATGATTTTGGCAACAGAGCTGTTAAATTTAATTAAATTTGGCCTAAAGCTGCCACAATACCTAGCCAACTGAAAGCTTGCTCTTAGTTGGTAAATAAACTGTAACCTAAGTGGAAAGTATTTTCTTGTAACAAATAGTTGAGTCTCAGCCAATTTTAGCAGCCAACCTTTGGCCAATCACAGGCTGCCAACTAATCAGACTATGTCCATTTAAGGCAAATCACACCATGCTTAAAAAGGTGAAATTTCCAGTTTTCACCAATCAAGCTGTTTGTGTATGTTACTTCCTTTTTCTGTCTATAAATACAGCCTCCTGGGAGGAGCTTACTCAGCCTCTACTGACTCAGTGGGCTGCCTGATTCATGAATTGTTCTTTGCTCAAATATCAAGCTTTAATAAATTTAATTTGCCCACAACTTTTCTTTTCACAAGCCTAAGAGGCAAAAGTGTAGCCATGAACCCTTTGTAAATAGAAGCTAGAGTTGCTCATTCTAAGTAATAGCCAAACTGCTCAAATAATTATAGGACTAAAACAATCAGATGCAATTGAGGCATATTTTGTCTATTCAAAAAACAGACATTAAGGATCTATGTCCCTGCCTAGATTAGAAACAAGGTGAACTGATAGGACAAAAATTAGTTTTGAAGAAAAGAGAAAAAGTGCATCAGATCAAAACTAAATAGGAAGATTATCAGGAATAACAGAATAGTAACCTTGGAGAGGATAGATTCGGAAGGATCCTCTGAAATCCAGAATCACAGAGGAAGTAGGAGCATATAGAAAAGGAATGCACCAGCAGTGAGGGGAGGAAGGAGAAACCTTAACATAGCTGAAGTCTAAGATATCCTAGAGATGATATGGATGGTGGCAGCAAAAGATATAATCTGAATGAGGAAAATGAGGAACTGCAAAAGAAATGGAAAGCATGGGGCTGCAAAGCAAAATAGTTAAGAGCTTAATAGTTCTTACTGATAGCAAAATGCCGTGGAGGCTAAAAATGCTATGGTGGTAAAAGTGCTTGCATCTTACAAAATTTTATAAAAGACAACTTATTATTAAAAGTTTTATTTCTGGGTGGCGCCTGTGGCTCAGTGAGTAGGGCACAGGCCCCATATACCGAGGGTGGTGAGTTTGAACCCAGCTCCAGTCAATCTACAACAATAAAAAAAATAGCCAGGCATTGTGGCAGGTGCCTGTAGTCCCAGCTACTCAGGAGGCTGAGGCAAGGGAATTTCCTAAGGCCAAGAGTTGGAGGTTGCTGTGAGCTGTGATGCCACAACACGGTACTGAGGGTGATAAAGTGAGACTCTGTCTCTAAAAAAGAAAAAAGTTTTATTTATGTATAGTTCTATTTATTCTCACATGTTTAATTTCAAGGTAAGGACTATATTATTTTCAATTCTCTAATAAAATCAGCCTCTGGCATAAAAAAAATCATAGGCCTGAAAGAAATGTTAGGCACTTTCATTTATCAGTTTCTTCAACAAGAATAACAAATAATTCACTCATGCAATACATGTGTATTTAATCCTACTAGAAATACAAATATACTCTCGTAATAGACAGGAACTATTTACATCACAAAAACCAATAAGGGTAATGAAGTCGTGCTTTTAAGAAAGGCAAGCCTGTCAGCCAATCTCCGATACCATTAACAGAAATATCCAAGGCTGTGTAGTCATCTGAATGTGACAAAGCTGTAAAATATTGGTCATCCATTAATTCACATTAATTGACATATTTTTAAAAATTCATCAATGGAATATTTTACTCCTCAGATAATCAGTGAACACTTAACTATGTAGCCAAGGCCCTCACCAAGGTCTGTGTCTACAAAGGAAGATAAAATATAAGCAACTTATCTTAATAAACTCATAGTCCAGTGCAAAAACATACAGACAAGCAAACCACTGCATTCAGAGTAATTATGGATAAGGGAAATAACAGAAATGCATAGAAGTTACAGTAATGCCCCCAAATACGTTTATTAATGAGGACTGGAGGATTGAGTGAAGCCTTCACAAAGGGCAAGCAAAGACATAAATAAAGTAGTAACAGGCAACTTGGAAACATGTATATAATCCTAAACTTTTCTTAGCATGCATCCTGGTTATAATTATTGGGTTACTATCAGTCATCTTCAAAAGACTCTGTAAAGCTACCCAAGAGTGGGATAAGGCCTTTCTGGTTCCCAAATGTTTAATACAAAAATCCAACACAGCATCTGGCTCTTCCTGGGTTCTCAATTCGCATTAGTGGATAAATAAATAAATGCGCTTCCATGTATTAGAACACGGAGAACGGCAGGCAGAGGGAAGTGAGAAGAGAGGAAGATGCTGTCAGACCTGTTTAAAGATAGCATTAGTTATATTCTAAAACAGTTTAGATTTGCTTTAAAGCTGATATCATTTCAACCTTTAGTTCATTAACTACTTACAGAAGATATGAAAAGATACATGTATCCAAAATAGTTTGGGTTAAGTGTAGAGTGTATATGGATTGAACAGGAAGAGAGTGAGGTAGACACTTCACAGTGCAGAAGTTATGATGGAATTTTATTTCACTTCTATGATAAAACATTTCCAAATTGCCTTTGTGAGAAAAGGATAATATTTTTTGAAGTGCAAGCAGATAGTATTGAGCTAAAATCTCTCGAAAAGCTTTTTCCTCTGTAGTGTTATATAGGATATTCTACTTGGTGGCCTGCCGAGGTTCCATATACCCCATGAAGATGTGCTATGTATAGAGGATGTGAAAAAAGTGCTAATAAATGAGGATGTGGAGAAAAGGGAATATAAATTAGTACAGCTATCATAGAAAACTATGTGGAGGTTCTTCAAAAACGTAAACTAGAATTATCTTATGATCCAGAAATCCAACTTTTGGGTATACATCCTAAGACTTAAAACCAGTATGTCAAAGAGATATTTGTACTTCATGTTCACTGCAGCTTTATTCACAATACCAAGACATGAAATCAACCTAAGTGTTTATCAGTGCACGAATGGATACACAAAATATATAATAGTATTATATTATAGTATTATTATTATAATATTATATTATACAATATAATATTATTCAGCCTAAAAAAGAAGGAAATCCTATCATTTACAAAACATGGATGAACCTGGAGGACATTATGTTGTATAAAACAAGCCAGGCACAGAAAAACAAGTACCACATTATCTCACTCAAATGTGGAATCTAACAAAGTTAAACTCATGGAAGAAGGTAGGCTGGTGGTTACTAGGCGTTGGGGATGGGGAGTGGGAAATGTTGGTCGAAGAATGGTTAGTTAAAGTTAGGAGAATAAGTAATGAGTATTTAAGGTAATGAATATAGTAATTGATTTAATTAGTTCATACTAAATACCTAAATCATAACATCACTATACCCCCTAATTGCACTCAATTATCATTTGTCAAAAAATTAAATTTTAGAAAAAGAGCCACAATGTCCCTATAAAAAAGAGTGTAATGAGGCAAGTTTTGTCTAGTCAAACTATAAGCAGGTAGTGCCATAATGTTATACTTTCACTCACATCACTACCTGGCCCCTGAAAGTACTTAGGTATGTTACCCTACTTTTAAATAAATAATTTATATATATGTATATAATATATATATATATTTTTTTTTTTTTTTTTTTTTTTTGGAGACATAGTCTCACTATGTCGCCCTTGGTAGAGGGCTGTGGTGTCACAGATTATAGAAACTTCAAACTCTTGGGCTGAAGTGATTCTCTTGCCTCAGCCTCCCAAGTAGCTGGACTACAGGTGCCTGCCACAATGCCTGGCTATTTTTTTATTGTTGTCACTGTTGTTTAGCAAACCCAGGCCAGGTTTGAACCCATAGCCCCAGTGCATGTGGTCGGCACCCAAACTGAGTTTCAGGCGCCAAACTTTTAAAAATATTTTTTTAAAAAAGAATACATTATAGAATGTAGAAGTATAATAATCGGATATTTTTAAGAACAACACAGTTCTATACTTTTTGCGTAATAAAAAATTTCTTCTGGCGGGTGCAGTGGCTTACACCTGGAATCCTAGCACTCTGGGAGACTGAGGTGGGCAAATCACCTGAGCTCATGGGTCAAAACCAGCCTGAGCGAGAGTGAGACCCCCATCTCTAAAAATAGCCAGGTGTTGTGGTGGGTGCCTGTAGTCTAGTCCTTGTCACATGTCAGTTCTGACACTTCTTGCCAGGGCCCTGGACTGGCCAGGTCTCAGGCCCAGCTTAACTAAGTTCCGTACGCAGACCGCTAAGTACCTTGCTCAGGTTCAGTTTCTCTTAGGTGCCTGAGGCCTATCTACTTTAGCTGGAGAAGGAGAGAGTCTGAGAGAGAGTAAAGCAGTCTTAGAAAGATAGATAGATCTTTGTCTTTAGCAGAGCTTAGTAATCTTCAGCAGAGAGATGCTGTGCTAGTGTTCCGCAGGCAGGAGAGGAGACAAAGTCAGAGTAAGCGGATCTGAGATAAAATGCGCATGCTCCTCGACCGCCTTCTCCTCCAGCCTAATATAAGACTAATCTCGAGGGTCTCAACACCGCAGGTGTAGAGACCACCATTTCACCACTGCTCTCATCTCGCGAGCTCTCATGCTTGTTAGGAGAGCTAAATCCCTCTCCATGACCTTTCCACTCAGGTGTTCCATGATTGAGCAACACAGGTATTTCTTATAACTCTCACTCCTCCTAGCCATAGGCTATATGGGCTCCAACAAGTCCTCACAACTGGAGAGGCTAAGGCAACAGAACGCATGAGGCCAAGAGTTTCAGGTTGCAGTGAGCTATGACGCCATAGCACTCTTACCCAGTGAGACTCTGCCTCAAATAAATAAATAAATAAATAAATAAATATATTTCTTCGTCAACTGTAAAAATTATAATCATTTCTTACTAGGTTAACCTGTATTGTACTTAATCATATTCTCCTTTGTGAGTTCATGGTTGCAATTGCTATAAAATATAAACTAAAAAGGAAACAAATTTCCATTTCAAAGTTCCTATTCACTATGGCAAATACTTCTCAAAACTGAAATTTCAGTTATACAATATTGCATACTTAATTACGAACCTTCAGAAGTACAAGGCATTTTAATGTGATATTAGACAGGTTAGGGATTTTTCTAAGCATGATCAGTAAACCAATTGCCACATCTTAAAACAGATCATATACTATGACCTTTAAATGCGTATATAAGTTGTTTCTTTTTTGTTTTCAGCTACTAAAAAAAAAAAAGTAAGATTGTGGTTAGCTTTCTGTTTATAAATGGTGCTTCTAGAGATGGAGAATTTTAAAAAGGATAAAGATCCCTTTAAATAGGAAAATTACTTAATTCATTTCTACCTTTAAATATTTCATTTATAAAATGTAAGATTGCTTATTTTTGTTTGCAGTATTTCAATTTTTTATTATTTGGATGATTCTTTGCTGAGCTAGGTAGAAAAGTATCAATGTCAGAATTGATAAATGTATGTACTCTATTTGCTTTTCAAAGTGCAAGGAGGATGTATCCGATATTCCAAGTGAGCAGAGAAATGCTTATCTGCATTGCTGAAGGTCTACAAAAGTCCCATATATTTTAAAATACTGACAGAACTAATATTTCATACCACTATGAATATAACTCCTTAACATCCTCTATACCTCTCTGCAAGAGGATTTTCTTTGAATTTTCATTAAAAAAGTAAACTATACAACCAAGTCTTTAAAGATATACACTCCTTTGATAGAAATTATTCTTTAATATAGGAATCACGGCTGCCAATATTGTGATTCACTTTGAATACGGAGTGATTTAACTCTTTCTTTTGTGATGATCAAATGATCAATGGCTAAGTACTATAATTACATTGCAGAGTTTCTGAGCATTCGCAAATAAAAGAGATTTGCACAATTTCTTTGTGACTTTTGATTCAAATTCCAAACAGTAGGAAAAAAGCCAGGGGCCTAATTTAGAGGGGGTGAGTCTCCTTGTCTACTCGCTCACTATATTTAGTGATTACAGATAGGTCACAATACCTCCTTCATCAGATATTTCTCTCGTCTGTAATATATTGGTACACCAAAGGAAGCCAAGGCAAAGCACAGCCTGACTAACGAAAATATTAGTCAGGCATGCAGAAGTGACAAGATGCAAATCTGCATGACCTTGGCTAGCTGGATCCCACTGCACCATGTCTAGGAGTAATTGGCATGTCAAGCCTAGGTCAAACATTTATCTGTTCAGTAACCAATTAGAGAAACTCACGAATTATTCACCATCATTTGGAAATAAATACCTACTTCAGTGATTTCTCTAGATAATAGAAACTCACTCCTTTAAACACCAAAGCTTTTGGTTTATTCAATTTTCATTTTCTCTTTAATGTATTAAACATTATCCTGTTATCTCAGAAAATAACAACCGTGGACATTGATTTGGTCCTATACTGGACTGTGCTGATGCCTTCATAGGTGAATAATGTGTGCGGGGCTGGCTGTTCTCATACTAGATGAGTGGGGAAGGCTACCCTTTTGAAGTTACATATATTCATTTTTAACTATGTTCTGTACTTTCACTCACTGTCAAGATATTGTTAACAAATTTTGCTACTGTAAATTTCCTTGACTTTAATAGATTCTCCTCATTTTGCCTTTTTTATTTTCTTAGTTATGGTTCCTAAGTAAAGGTTCAATTCTCCTGTAAGTAAAGTTCATCAACTTTAGTGTGTGTGTGTGTCTGTATGCCTATGTAAGCAGGTTCATATTTCATTTAAATTTCATCTAAACTAAATTCAGTTCAGTCTTAACAGCAGCATTTTTTTCTTATCTGTATGTATGGTCATAATGAAAATGAAAATATTACATCCAATCTTTTCTATGGACAATGCTTTGTGTTAATCACTTTATATGTACAACCTTCTCCTCACAATTCAGTGAGGGGTGCACTACACCCATCCACTACATTCTTCGCATGGAAAAACTGAGGAGAAGATGTTAAGCAAAATGATTTTTCCAGGGTCCTGTAGAGGTAATGTCAAAATTTAGTCATTACGTAACTGGAATGTTAATGCAGGATTATAGATAAATGTAATAATGTTATTATATTATAGAAAAATGATAATTATAAATGGAAATTTGTAAGTACTTCCTTTTTTTTTGAGACAGAGCCTCAAGCTGTCACCCTGGATAGAGGGCCGTGGCATCACGACTCACAGCAATCTCCAATTCCTGGGCTCAAGCGAGTCTCCTTCCTCCGCCTCCCAAGTAGCTGGGACTACAGGCGCCAGCCACAACGCCTGGCCATTTTTTGGTTGCAGCCGTCATTGTTGTTTGGCGGGCCCGGGCTGGATTTGAACCTGCCAGCTCAGGTGTACGTGGCTGGCGCCTTAGCCCGTTGAGCCACAGGCGCCAAGCCTGGTAAGTACTTCCTATGTGCCAGGTAACAAGGGTATTCGTGCCTATTAACCCCAGGTCTCAAGCAAGAATTGTCTTTCTTTTAAAGTCAAGGAAGTTAGGCTCATAGAGTTAGAATTTGAGCACAGTATTTTATGTGTTAACTTGCATGCTTAACCAGGTTGAAAGGATAGTGAACATACGTTGTAATACTAAACCCTACGTATATAAGAGTATCTGAAGAAAATGGGAATGTTTAGTCTATCACTGGCAAATCCTTAACCTGATAAGGGGTTGGTATCAAAAATGTATAAAGAATTACTATAATACAACAGCAAAAAATTCACGTGATTAAAAAAAAGGGGAGCAACAAACTTGAATGGACATTTCTCCAAAGAAGATATACAAATGGCCAACAAGCATGAAAACTCACTCAACTTTACTAACCACAAGGCAAGTGTAAATCAAAACCACAAGGAGACGTTACCTCCTGCATGTTCAAATGGCTGTTTTATACATATAAATATATATATAACACTAACAAATATTGGCAACAGCATAGAGAATTTGGAGCCCTCATACACAGTTGGTAAGAATGTGTAACGGTACGGCCCCTATGGAATATAGTATGGACATTCCTCAAGAATCTTTGATTAGAATTACCTTATAATCTAGCCATCCTACTTTTGGTAATAGATCCTAAAATGCTTATATCAGGATCCAGAAAACATATCTGCATCCTAATGTCCATTATAGCAATATTCATCATAGCCAAGATATAGAAACAAATTTACTTTCCACAGGTAAATGCATAAAGAAAATGTGGTATATACACATAATTGATATTTATTATTCTTGAATAGTGATGTGATATTATATAGCCTAATAAAAGAAGGAAATACTGTGATATGCAATAATATAAACAAACCTGAAGGATATTATGGTATGTAAAATAAGTCATAGCTTATGACTTATCCATCCACGTACAAAGGATACATATGGTGTGACTTTACATATACGAAGCACCTAAAATGGTCAAACTCTTAGAAAGTACAATAGTCATTGCCAGGGCAAGGAGAAATTGCGACTTATAGTTCAATGGGTATAGTGTTCTAGTCATGCAAGATGAGCAAGTTCTCGAAATCTTCTGCAGAATATTGTGCCTACAGTTAACAATACTATATTTTATACTTAAAAACTGTCAAGTAGATAGACCTCATGTTAATTGTTCTTATTACAATTTAAAACAAGTTTAGTATAGAAAAGGGAAGACCTACCATAGACATAACTGTCCACATAAAATGGAGGGACCTGATAGAGGAAACACCATATTTTCACTAGATTGACCTGTGAGCAGAACCAGGAAACCCCAAAAGTAGATTTCAGCTTACTGCAAGTTTTCTCATGACATCCATGTGCTGATGGAGGAAATGTTTTCTAGTCCATCTAAGTTATAATCGTTTGATGGCTCCCATTTCTGGAGTAGACTAAGTTGCAATTTTGTTAGCATCAACAAATGGGAAATCACAAGCCTCTTAACTAAAAATATTGACTACAACCCCCCTTAGCTCTGGTGAACCAAACCTGATCACATCTAACCCACCCTGATTTTTGGTGCCATGTTAATGTACGGTTTCTGAGGACAGTCTTCAATTGTTTTTTGTGAGCTAATCTACACCTTTATCAGAGGTTGGTTGTATTTTTAAAATTTCTATGCACTTGCTTTGGAAGTTATTTTAGGTTACCCATTCTTTTTTTTTTTTTTTTTTAATTATTTTTTATTGAGTCATAACTGTGTACAATGATTCAACTTGGAGTACAGTGTGCGGGCTTCCCATACAATCGGAGATATTTTTATCCACCTGATTAATGTAACATTCATGATATAGGTTACCCATTCTAACGTAGAGCCCAACCATCAAAATAACATTCTTTGGAAAATAGCAATGTTCAGTAAAAGCATAAGATGCTATCAATATTACATATTTTAAGAGAGATTCTAAATTGTTATCACTGGATTTTACAGGAAGCTATAAATGACCAGCAGTCAGATATGCATTAACAACAAAACTCTTCCTTTGTGGAAATACTGTATAGAATCTCAAAGTGTAAGGCAAATTAGAGAGGCCTGTCTGACATGAAAGGCTAGCAGCGACTGTACTAGTTTACTTGTACCAACTGAACACTAAGTTACATTTCCGCTCAAGAGTTATAGAATTTTTAATATATAATATTCCCCCAAAGAATGGGTTGGGTTACTATTCCTAATAATACTCAATCTGTTTTAAGGTTTTTTTTTTTTTATCCCTATACCACAGTTAATGTCATCCTTTTTGATTTGTTAAAATATACTTCCTGAGTAAATTATCTTAACATCTTCAGTTCTCTTTGTAAATTTTTATTCTATATTCTTCTATGTCTTTATTATAATTAATTTCTATCACTTAGTAAAAGAAATAATGTATATTAAAGCTATGGTCTCACTTTAGAGAGATATATTAGTAATAATATATATTAAAGCTATGGTCTCATTTCTATGTAACTTGCCTCATCTACAAATTGGGCATACTGCATTATTATAATCACAGAATTATTATAAAGAAGATTTATGTTTTAAAAATATCCTTTAAGTTGTTTCTTTAAAAGTAACTCATGCTCCATATTTTAAAATAACAACAAATACAATTCATATTAAGGCACTTTATAAAGCCTGCAGAGGTCATTACTTTTGTGTACTCTTTTACTATCCTAGCTAATGCATAATTTCACTTTTTCCTTTGAGCTTATTTCAACTGTAATAATTATTCAATGGCTGGTGAATATTATGGTACTCGACACAATGCAGGGAATTTAGTAAGCACCCAGTGGATCCTAGCCTTAGAGAAGTCAGATGGTGAAAGAGAGAGAGAAAGAGAGTAAAGGGAGAGAAAGAGAGTAATGAGACAATTCTGTGCATTTAAAAGGTGAGCTGAGTATCTTTTACTAGCTTTTACAAGGTGTATCAAATGCCTATTTACAAAAGTAAGGAAACTGTCAATTTGATGAAGTACAACTCACAACTCATTAGTGTTGAACACAGAAGAAGTATTCCACATCAAAAATGACTGCTGAAATATTCACAATTACCAGCTGCTCAGAGACCACTTTATATGGATAAAAAACATGTCACATTTAATTTATCAGATGCTTTCTGCTGTCATACTTTTCTTTCGCTCAATGTACTGAAAAGTTATAAAAGCAACTTCAGTCTTGCTTGTAGCCATGTATAGACATTAAGAATAACACAAATCCATTATCTACCACAATATAATTGTATCTACACGGATGAATAATCTTCTGTAGCTCCTTTGCACTCAATTCTGAATTAAGTATTCCTTTAAAGATATCTGAAATACAACAATCAGTATTTCTATTTAAAAAACTACCACTTTGATATAAAGAAAAAAAATTCATTTCTGGTGCTATCTTCCTCGAATGAGATGGGATTATTAGCCCCATTTCTAAAGTGACTACAATGGAAAACATCATTAGAAAAATAATGCCATTTTAATTTTCTAATAACACTGAAATGAATCAAATATGCACCCAAACACTTTTGAAAATAAAATGGTAAGAGCATAGCTTTCCGTTGTAATTCTGTAATATAGGCGTCAAGTAAAAATGTAATAATTGGATTAACCCTTTTCAAAGATTATCAGACATAGGCAATTGCCATAACATACTAATTCTCTGGTGCATCCTTAGCTGTTTAAAAAACTAGATACATAGATAGGCAGGCAGATTATTTCCAAATAAAAACAAATAAGAAAACAATAACAATGTGCTATTTAAGTATTGTATTTAATATGCTATAAAGTGAGCAATCTTCACTTTTATGTCTGTGGGGAACTCTTGTCTCCTACCTTCAGCTATGTGTACGGCAAGCATCATTTCTGCTCCACCACATTACACAGCATAGGCTCAGTCCAGTTACGGACCTCCTAATGGATGGCCTCACTTTCTCCTTACAGTGTCAGCTGTAGTTATGGTTGTGGCTCTATTTAAACTGTCAAAAGAAGCTGTTGAAGAGCATGAAAAAGAAATAAGGCATGTTTCTTTGGGGCTTTTCATCTTAAAAAACACATGATAATGCCCTAACAATTTAAAGATTTGTGTTATTTTTAAATGAGTACACCTCCAACTCTAAAGGTATATATAAGGACACTTAGCATTTTACAGACTTTAAAAATATGCTGATTGGTCACAGTGGCTCATGCCTGGAATGAATCACTTAAGGCCTGGAGTTTGAGACCAGCCTGAGCAACATAGTGAGAACCTGTCTCTAAAGGAAAAAAAAAAAAAATCCCATCCTATCCCTAAAGCAAGCAGAAAGTGGGATTGAGGAATGAGGGCCTTCTCTGATAAGAAATAAAATGTCCATAGCTATCTTTCCAATGAGTTATTTGTTCACACTTTGTTTTTTTCCAATAACAGTTTTAAAAAAAATATAGTAGTTTATATATGAAGAAAAAGCAAGGAAATCAGAAGAAAGAAAAAAAGAAAAAAAGAAGAGGGTTGAAGCTGAAAACAAAACATGTATTTTGCAGTTTTGAACATTTTCTAGAAGTGAAAATCTAGCTTAGCTCCAAGAGATCTAGCAGTTATCACAAGTGAAAAACTATCATTTGCAATGTCCATAAGGTAGAAAAAAAAGTCAGCGACTCAGGAAAAGTAGTACTATTCCTTGAATCATGGAGTGAAAAAAATTTTTATCCATATCAAGAAGTTACTGTAACAGAGAATGTATAATCAAACAATAAATGTGAAAATCCCTAACAGTAAATGTGAAAATAAGTTTTTGCATCCTCCTTGTCCGTGTATCTTATGTGTCAGCCCATTGGGGCTTCTGAATCTTCTCATTTGTGCGCAACAATATCCTGCTAGAAATTAAATTTTGTTTATCTCTCTGGAAGGACAGGAGCTACATAGGTTTACTTACTGCCCCTCAAAGACTAAGTCACTCTTCTGAGTGTGTTACTTGGCTGTCTTTTTGTTTCAGTGTTTACTGAAACTCCTCAAACACAGACCAAAATAACAGGGCACATATTCCCACATTCCAAAGTGAAAAGTTTGACCACCAAGCAGGACAAGCAAAGGATCTGGCAAAATCAGATCTGGTGACACTCTTAGGGTATAAGAGGCTAAAGGTAAAAAAAAAATAGAAAAGACAAGTGTTAGAAATATTAAACCGTTCTATTCTTTGAATAATCAAAGTGCTGTGATATTTTTCTCATCCCCTTTGGGCCACAGAGGGAGAAGACTGCTTCCTCTCAGCTCCAGTCAGGTGAGAGAAGGATGCAGCGGGAAACTCAGAAAACTCGATTTGTGTCCCCTAGAGTTCTCACAGTAGATTTATGACTCACAGCCCCACAAGATTTTACAACAAATTTAATGGAACTGCCTTGCTCAGCTGAAGGGAAAAGGACACAGCCATGTTGGAAACCAGCTGTGCCTTCAGAGACAACACAGCAGAAGATGCTTGCTTCCCACAAACCAAATGAACGTAGGCCATGCAGTATGACCATGGACTGAGACGGCTACATCCAGGAGCAAGGAGACATCACTGGAGAGAGGGTGAGTACGTGCAGTAAGTGGCCAGCAATGAGAGAGACAACGCAGCCATCAGAAGCTCTGCAGAGGAGCCTTGAAGGCCATGGATATGTCACAGGAGTAGATTTTAAACTAGGGAAAGCTGCAAGGTGAGCCAGGCTTTTTCTTCCTCCTGTGCCTTTCCTCTCTCCGCTGCCAACCCCAAATTGGTCAGGAACAAGAATTAGTAAAGAGGGAGCAATGAGGGAAAGGGTAAAGCAGTACAAGGAGGCCAGGTGTGGTGGCTGACGCCTGTAATCAATCCATGCACTTTGGGGGCCTGAGATGGGTGGATTGCTTGAGCTCAGGAGTTCAAGACCAGCCTGAGCAACAGCAAGACCTCATCTCTACAAAAAAATAGAAAACCTAAGTGCCCATCAACCATGAATGGATCAGCAAGTTGTGGATATGTATACCATGGAATACTATTCAGCAATTTAAAAAGAGAGACTTTACATCTTTTACATTTACCTGGATGGAGTTGAAACACATTCTTCTTAGGAAAATATTGCAGGAATGGAAAAAATAAATATCCATCACACTCAATACTAATTTGAAACCAATATATAAACAATTGCATGCTTATATGAACAGTAAAACACAAATATAGTCTAGCATAGGACTAGAGGGAGGAGAGAGGGGAAAGAGGGAAGGGGAGGAATGATTGGCCAAAGGAGGGAAGGCATGAGGCAGGATCTCACCTACTGTGCACATTGTGAGGGTGTATAACACGCCCCCTGGGAGAGGAATTTTACCCTAGAAGTGAGAACAATGTAACCTAAAACTTTGTACCCTCATCTTAATTTGAAATTAAGAAAAAAAAAAAAAAAAAAAAACCGTGTAAAAGGGAAAGAAATAAAAGTAAAACTAGCCTGGTGTTGTGGCAGTGTCTTGTTTGCCCAGCTAATTAGTGGGGTGGGCCGGAGGATCTCTG
>CAUYRH010109157.1:0-14227 GCA_963574655.1 Perodicticus potto | reverse complement strand
AATCAACAAAATGGACCTCATTCAAATTTAAATCTTTTTCTCTATGAGAGCCCATATGAATAAAGGAAAAGAAAATACTTGTAGACCTGTATCTGCTGACAAAGGGTTAGTATTCACAATCTACAAAAAATACTCAAAAGAGCAAAACAATCCAAGAAGAAAATAAGCAAAACACAAGAAAGGATATTTCACCAAAGAGAATATCCAGATGGCCAATAAGCACATGCAAAGATATTCAATATCATCAGGCATTAGAGAAATTCAAATTAAAATCACAATGAGATCTGATACCCCTTTCAGAATGCTTAAAATAATGTGACAACACCTAATGTTCGTAAGGATACTTAGAAACTGGATCATTGAAGATGGATGGTCATAATTTGCTGATAGAAAAGTAAATGATAAACACTGAGAAACACTTCGGCAGTTTCCTACAAAAGTAAACATGTAATTATTATACTACTCAGCCATTGTATTTTTCATCATTTACTCCTGAAAAATTAAAACTTATGTTTATATAAAACCTATACACACGTATATAATAGCTTTATTTGCCCCCCCAAAAATATGAAGATACACCTATTCTAAACAGGTGAATAGTTAAGGTTATCTATAGTTATCCTAGTTTGGTATATCTATACCATGAAACATTATTTAATAATAGAAAGGAATGAACACATGCAGTGACTTAAATGGATCTCAAAGGAATTATGCTTTGTACAAAAAGGTAATCCCAAAAAGTCACATACAAATTTTAGAAATTTAAAACAGATTAATGATCACCAAGGGTTGTGAGAATTGGTGAGAAAGAGATTAGTGGTTATAAAAAAGCAACAGACAGTATGGATCCTTGTGATGATGCAACTGTTCAATATCTTGACTGATGTAGAGGATACATAAACTTAGTGTCTCAAAACTCTACAGAACTAAATACATGCACAAATATGAGTATAAGTAAAACAGTGCAAAATGAATAAGATTATTGGATTGTATTAAAATAACATACTGGTTGTGACTTTGTATTACAATTTTATAAAATGTTATCATTGAGAAAACTTTTTATACGGGCATTTGAACCTACAATTACCTCAATTAAAAATTTTAACTACAAAAACAGAAAAAAAGAAAATATTAGTGTTATCATTAGCCAGGTAGCAGTGGAGCCTATGTATGGAGATGAGCCTGAGTAGCTTATGAATGACATTCATTTTCTTCTGCACTGAGACCTGGCCGTAGTGTAACCTTCCAGCTGGTGAGCAGTGCCAGAGGGGAGCCTAAATTATAATACAATTCCGCAGTTAGATCTGTTCTGCAGAAGAGAGAGGATATAGTCCAAGATGCCTATGTCCAAATCTTATTTGCCCTATGTGATAATCCTCAATTATGTAAATCTTGCCATCTTGATTATGTTCTCTAGTGGTGATTACCATCCAAGAGCTCTCTAGGAGACCCCACAGTCTGACCCAACTTATCTGCCCTATCTGGGGCCACCTCCTCTGGCCCCAAGTCAGAGCACCCCCATTAGGATAAAGGAATAGTCTCACTTCTGGGTGCCCTTCCCACTTTGTATCAAGTAGTATGTCCCTCACAGGAAGTGGTTAATCTAGGAGATACTGCCTTTATAGGGGAGCACGTTCCTTTCTGTATTTCAGATCTGAAACAAATCAAAATGGACTTGGGCAAGTTTACAGATGACCAAGAAAGATATACTGATGTCTTCCAGGGTCTCAGACAGTTATTTAATTTATCCTGGAGAGACGCTATGCTTTTGCTAGGTCAAACCCTAAAAATTTCCAAGAGATTGGCAGTTCTTAAGGCTGCCAGGGCTTGCAGAAATTACTGATAGACAACATTCAGGATAATATGACCTTGTAGTAGAAAAATCTAATAAACATGGCTATACAAGCAGTCCCACCTCAAGAGCCTGGGTGAGACACAAGTAGGATGGGGATTGGACATGAAAACATTTCCTGACCTGTGTGTTAGAGGGGCTATGCAAGTCCTAAAAAAAGACTATAAGTTACTCCAAATTATCTGCCATTACTCAAAAGAATAAAAACCCTCAGCTTTTCTGGAGGGACATAGGGATGACCTGAGTAAAATATACTCTCCTGTCACCTGATACTTTTGAGGGCAAGCTTATTTTAAAAGACAAATTTATTATCTAATTGGCCCCAGATATCAGGAGAAAATTGCGAAAATTGGCTCCTAGTCCTATTCAGAACATAGAGGATCTCCTGAAGATCACTACCTTAGTGTTTTATAACTGTGACAAAGAGAAGTAAGAGGAGGAGGAAAGGAAAGACAAGAGAAAGGTGATTGCTCTGGTTATAGCTCTCCAGAAAACTACCTTTAGCAGCTATGATCCAGGAAACTTGAAACAGCTCTCTAAGGGATGTTACCAATGTGGCAGGCAGGGCAATAAGAAGGGTTGCCCTGAAGAACTCCACAGTCCTTTCCCCCTTTGTGGGGCAGACCATTGGAAGGCAGATTGTCCCAGGGATGAAGGTCAACTGAGTCATACATCTCCACTTAGATGGTTGAACAGTGGGACTGATGGGGCCAGGGGCTGCCTTCACTGGCTCCCACACATGTCGTCTCTGCCCAGGAGCTCCAGGCATGCTTGACTGTGTAGGACAAGGAAGTAAATTTCTGCCTCCATATGGGCACACTTTCTGTGTTTTCATCTCTAACCCTGGCCTCCTAACTCCCCAACACATAACTACAAAGGGAGTGTCTGGGAAGCCTGAAACTCAATACTTGTCTCAACCTTTGATCCGTGACTAAGGAAATTTGCTTTTTACTCATGTCTTCCTAATTATGCCTGAGAGTCCTCCCCTTTTGGGAAGAGAACTTTCAACCTAAAGTAGGAACCACCATCTACAAGAACATCCCCTCAAACCCAGTCATTTGTCGGCGCTTATTAGAAGTAAACATAAACTCTGATGTTTGGGTTATGCAGGGACAGATTGAGAGAGCGGTTCACACCCACTCAGTCAGTAAAAATCAGGCTTAGGGACCCTGCTTCTTTCCCCTATCAGAAAAAATATCCACTGAGACCTGAGGCCTTAGACAAGGCCTAATTGGAATAATCAAAAGCCTCAACCCCAGTTTTAAATACCCCCATATTAGGTGTACAGAAACCAAGTGAACAGTGAATGAAGCAGTAGACCCCCTCCATCCAGTGATTCCTAACCGCTATACTTTACTCTCCCAAATACCTGAGGAAACTGAGTAGTTTTCCATTTTGGACCTAAAGGACACCTTCTTTTGTATACCCCTTAATCGAGACTCTCAGCCCCTCTTTGCCTTTGAAGACCCTTCCAATCTGTCCACTCAATTAATGTGGATGGTGTTGCCCCAAAGGTTCCAAGATAGCCTTTACCTGTTTGGCCAAGCCTTGGCACAGGACCTTAGCCACTTTAAACACCCAGTAGCAATGGTCCCTCAGCCTATAGATGATACCCTTCTTGAGAATATAACCAAAGAGCAATGTCAGGAAGCCACACGGGCCATACTTGACTTTCTGGCTGATTGTGGTTACAAGGTCTCTAAGATAAAGCATAGCTATGCCAACAGAAATTTCAATACCTGGGGTTAATCTTATCCAAAGGGCTCTGAAGCCTGGGTGAGGAGTAGATCCGATCTATACTTGCCCATCCTCAACCCAAGACGTCAGACAACTGAGAGGATTTTTGGTCATTACTGAGTTTTGCCAGCTTTGGATTCCTGGCTATAGTGAAATTGCTTGGCCATTATATTCTCTTATTAAGACAGCTCAGAAAACTGGTACCACTAAGATAAAATGGGAACACGAGGCCAAGCTGGCTTTTAGATGCCTAAAACAGGCTCTGACACAAGCTCCAGCCTTGAGTCTTCTCACAGGGCTTTCACATAACCTGTATGTGACAGAAACATCTGGAGTGGCACTGGGGGACCTCACCCAGGCCTGGGGACTAATTCAACACTCCAAGACTTACCTCAGTATGTAAATTGACTTGGTAGTCAAGAAGTGGCCACATTGCTTAAGAGTGGTGACAGCAGTAGCCTTCCTAGTCCATGAAGCTACCAAAATTACCCAAGGGAGGGACCTCAGTGTTTTTACCTCCCATGACATTGCTCGGATCCTCACAGTTAAAGGAAGCATATGGATCTCAGATAACTGCCTTCTAAAATACCAGGCCTTGTTAATAGAAGGACTGGTACTTCAGCTGCGTATATGTGCTCCCTTAAACCCTGATACCTTCCTACCTAAGGCTAAGGGACAGCCAAAACACAACTGCCTGCAGCTCGTGGAACAGAACTTTGCTGTATGGGAAGACCTATATGAGACCCCTTGAACAATCTAGACATGACTATGTAAACTGATGATAGTTCTTTCTGTGGGATCACGAAATTCAAAGGGCAGGATATGCAGTAATTACTAGGTATTTTGTTTTAGAAAGCAGTCCTCTCCCTCCTGGAACAAGACTCCAGTTAGCTGAACTGGTTGTCTTCACCCAACCATTAGAACTTAGTAAAGGAAAAAGGTCAACATTTACACCAAATCCAAATATGCTTTCCTGGTCCTCCATGTTCACACTTACCATATGGAAAGAGAGACAATTCTTAATGAATGAAAAGTCTCCCATTTAAATACCATAAGAGATCGACAAGGTCTTGCAGGTGGTACACATTCCCCAAGAGGTAGCAGTTATTCACTGCCAAGGCCACAAAAGGGGTGGGGAGGAAATATCAAAGCATAACCAGCTAGCTAATATAAAGGAAAAGCTAGAAGCTAACTAAGAACTTCCACCCTCTTTGGAGGCTCCATTATCTGGGAATACCCGCTAGGAGAAATAAGATCACAGTAATCCTGTGAGGAGAAAAAAGGGCCCTTTTCCAGTGGCATACACCCCCAAATTCAGGTGGTTTTATAACCTCTATTTATATAGAGGAAGGTAAAATATTGTTACCTGCTGCCAATCAGTGGAAAACAATTAAGACCCTTCACCAGACCTTTCATCTGGATATTGACAACATCTACCAGATGGTAAAAACCCTGTTCACAGGACATGTTCTTCTCAAAACTATACAACAGATAGTGAAGGAGTGTGAGGTTTCTCTAAGGAATACTCACCCCTGATTCACTGCCAGGGTCCCATAGGGCTACAAAGAATAGGTTGGTACCTGGGTGAGGATTAGCATCTTGATTTTGCTCACATAACCAAGAGCCAAGGGCTTCAATTCTTACTAATTTGTGTAGATACTTTCACTAACTGGGTGGAAGTATTTCCTTGCAGGATGGAGAAAGCTCAGGAGGTAGTTAGGTAAAACCTTAATTCATGAAATAATCCCCAGATTCAGCCTCCCTAGGAGCTTACAGAGTAATAATAGCCCAGACTTTAAGGCTGCTCTAATTCAGGGCATAACAAAAGCCTTAGAAATTGAGTATCATCTCTGCTGTTCGTGGAGACTCTGACCATCTGGCAAGATTAAAAAGATAGACAACACCTCAGAAAGATAAAAGAGACACCTCCAAAAGTTTTCCCAGGAAATCCACCTTCTATGGCCCAGCCTGGTTCCTGTAGCTTTGTTACAAATAAGAAACTCTCCTCAGAAACGTTGACTTAGTACTTATGAAATGTTTTATGGACGCTTCCTTTTAACTAATGACCTCTTGTTACAACAGGAGATTTCAGATCTGGTTAAGGACATCATGTCCCTGGCCAAATTTCAACAGACCATGAGGACTTTACTGGAGGGGCATCTGTGAAGGAGGGGAAAAAGTCTTTTTGGTCCTGTATATGATATTAGTCAAATCCCTTCCATCCTTCTCCCCTTCTCTAAAACCAGACTGGTAGGCCCCCAACCCACTGGTAATTCTTTCCACTTCTACTGTTATTAAGGTAAAATCCTGGATCACCTCACAGGACCTGCTCCAGATGGAAAACTATTCTTACACTTGTGAACCAGTCGAAGGCCTCAACGGCATCTCACGAGGGTGGTGTTTTCTGTGTGAACCTGGCCTTTATTTATGTATAACTTTTGTGATTAGTCTAATAATATTTTTAGGGTTACTCCTCCTGTGTCTCCCCTATTGGACTGTTTAGTGCTATAAATTTTAGGGACACAAAGCTCTTTGTCCTTTTTATTTCATATGTGGGCATTGTCATTTGAGTGCCCATTACCAATACCTTTGTTAACCTAGCCACTGCTTATGCAGAAAATTATCATTTTAAACAATTGTTGGTTATGTTGCCCTTAGCCTTATGCAGAGAACCCTCTTTCATTCATAGCTTTTCCCCTTTTCACTGATAGGTGTTTAGACTTCTTACCTTATCAGTCTCCCCGTAATGTTTCCAACACTCTTTTATTTTTGTCATTCGTGCAAGAGAAGCATAATTCTTGATGTTTTGAAGCTCCTATGACTCTTTCATATACTAACTTAGATACACATTCCTGGCCTCATTTTCTTGTGACTCCAACCATGTCATAGTCACCTTTCTTTCAGGATGGAGGTTTGATTGGTGCAATAAGACAGAGGAGGGTCATTGTACTTACAAAAATGGAACTTGATGGACTGGGACATGTAATAGTTCTGCTACTTCCATTGAGCCTTTTGCCAATGAGCGTATTACTTCCTTTCCTCCTGGTCACTGTACTTGTAACAGTTCATGCATTTCAAAGGCATTCAACAAGTAGAAATGGGGTTTTCTCTTAGAGAAAAGGCCCTGCACAAAAGTATGTTCCCAGGCTGTGATCTTCAATTTTTAAATATTGTTGATCTCCACCAGTGGTTACAGCACTCTTCTTTAAGCTCTTTGAGTCCACACCCCATCCCTGGACTATTATGCTTACAATGCAAGGCTATGTTTTTAGGCAAATGGAATGGCCAATTGTTGGCCTTACAAATGCTTGGATCCCTGGGATGCTGGTCAGTGGTCAGTGGGACATGTCATTCTTTCAGATTCTCCCCTCCATAGTTTTAATGGTTCCCATTGTCACCCTCATCCTGCCAGTCTGTGTCACCAATGCAGAGGTCCCATATTATTGGCTGTGAGGATTATTGCTTTAATCAGTTCCTTGTAGGATTAACTGTTAGTATTTTACACGTTTATGCTGTAGTAAGTAATTCTACTGCCATATTAAGTGCCTTCGCCCAGTACTCTGGAAAGACCTTGCAAATTACCCAACAGTCCCTGGCTAAACAAGTCTTGGACCACTGAGTGGCATTAGACTACTTGCTGGCCAAGCAAGGAGGAGTATGCACCCTAGCCAATACCTCATGCTACTTCTATATGAATCATTCTGGACAGGTAGAAGCAAATATCCAACATATCCTTCCCTTAATCTGGCCTCTAGCTGCCCTCATTCTCATATTGATATTTGGCCCCTGCTTATTGTTTTATTTTTTATTTTTTTGCAATTTTTGTCTGGGGCTTGGTTTGAACCCACCACCTCTGGCATATGGGGTCAGTGCCCTACTCCTTTGAGCCACAGGCACCACCCTGGCCCCTGATTATTTAACTTTCTTGTAAGGTTCAAGTATTACAGACTAAAAGCCATCAAGTGGCAGATGGTGCTAGACTTGCCATCACCAACATCCGCCCGCATCTATAGAGGGCCCCTTGACCGATCCTGTGTGATGGACCCCTGTACAGCAAGAAGCAGTTAGTAGTCACCCCTCACCCTAACAGCAGTTAGAGCAGCAGTTCTCAACCTGTGGGTCGTGACCCCTTTGTAATAATGAAAATACATCCTGTGTATCAGATATTTACATTATGATTCATAACAGTAGCAAAATTACAGTTAGGAAGTAGCAACGAAAATAATTTTATGGTTGGAGGTCACCACAACATGAGGAACTGTATTAAGGGGTTGTGGCATTAGGAAGGTTGAGAACCACTGAGTTAGGGTCACCTGTCCAGAGGGAAGAGTGAAGGGGGACCTGTATAGGGCAAGCAACAATGAAGAACTGGAAAATGGCCCCTGGTGAGATAGAACAACAGGAGGACCATAGACTTACAACTTTTTCAATCAGCCTGCCACAGTCCCTGGTAGGAGAAATGGAACCTTACATCATAAACTTTATGGTACCATTGAAATGGGTGATGGGTCAACTGGAAACAATGCAATCCTATATCACATATGTAAGAAGCAAGTATGGTGATTGGTACGATATAGAATTCTTACTTTGCATATAGAAAAAAACAATCAGGAAAAGGTGAAATACAGGAAAATATATAAGTTCCTAGACAAAGGAGTTCATGCAGCAATTGACTCAGGACCCCTCAGATAGCCTCGAGGGATTGCTTTCCTTTTTTCTCCATAAACTAGCTTGCTTTCTCTTACTTGCAGTCTGTGGATTAATTCTTTGATTCCTGAGACCAAGGAACAGGGAGAAAAATTCTGGTATTAGTAGGAATTTCTAGGAGTGAATATCAGGGCTAGGAGAATACAAGAACTAGAAATGAGTTGTTTTAGACTGGGGTTGGGGCAAGGAATTTAGACTACAAGGCAGTAAATGGGGAAGTATTTCAGACCCACACAAGCTATTATAGCATTGACTTTAGTCAGTGTAAGGATGGTCATGTTTATAGTGAAATAATAGAAAAATGATTAACTAGTTTTCAATAAGGACCAAGATCTATCTCTCTGCCTGTTTTCTCTTGCCAGCAGCCGCTTCCCTCCGCCCCTATGGATTTCTGTTTTCACAAACTATTGAGGAACCCAATAGACCAAAAGGAAATGTAAATTCTTTTTCTTTACATTTCCCTAGCTCCTTTGCCTTTTAGAATTTGTTCCTTGAAGCATCAAGTGATTCCTGAGTGTGAACAATCAGACCTCAGAATTGGGAACACCAGAAAAAATATCTGCCTTCACCATTGCCAGAGGAAAAAATGAACACAGCATTCACATTGAAAATACCTTATGAATTTGACTACAATTAACTTTTGGCCCCCGTTATATTCAGCTACCCACTGGACCTCAGCGTAGGCAATCTTCTCTTCTCTCTTTGGGATGCTATGCCAATTTCCTCACTCCTATTCTCTCTCCCCATCCCTATATTCCCCTCTCTCATTTCCTGTTCTCTAGTCTCTTCTCTCTCTTTCTTTTTCCCATCTCTTTCTCTCCCACTGTCTTCTCTCTCTCTAATATAAAATAAACTTGTACTTTTTTTTTTTTTTTTTTTTTTTTTTCAGTTTTTGGCCGGGGCTGGGTTTGAACCTGCCAAGTCAGGCATATGGGGCCGGCGCCCTATTCCTTTGAGCCACAGGCACCACCCATGAACTTGTACTTTTATATCCCAGTCTTGGCCTAGAGAAATTCTTTTTTCATGTAGCACAAATGAGCATTTCTAAACTATCAATCAGACCACAACCAGGGACTGTGACAATATTCCCTTGATAAGAGCAAAAGATGTGACACTCTGGGCACACCAGTTAGCAATAGTTATGTATAAGAGCTGAGATGTTCTACATATATTATAATGGCTTGTTTATCCCAGGGTTATGAAATACCCTCTCTCCTTGCCTTTTGTCTTGAACCTGACAGCCAAACCTCAGCACTTTGCATCTTTCCTCACTCTCTAAAGGTTTTGGCTCAAATGGAAATTTTGTGATAGTAATAATTATCTTATTGATTGTAATAATTTCCTATTTCTGTTGTAACAAAATTTTCAAATCTTAATGGCTAAAAACAACCCAAATTTATCATCTTACAGTTCTGGAGGTCAGAAATCCAAATGGGTCATACAGGGTTAAAATCAAGGAGTTTTTCCTTCTAGAACACGGGGCTACATTTCTTCTGATAGAACTAGGGAAGAATCTATTCCCTTATGTTTACCAGTTTCTAAAAACTGCTTCAATTCTTTGTTTTAAGGCCTCGTTCTGCATCTCCAAAGTGAGCAGAATAGCATTTTCCAATCTGTCTCTCTGATTCAGACCCTCAAGCCTCTCTGACTCTCCTACCTTGGATATTTAGTCAAACATTATTCTGATTGTTTCTGGAAGGAGTGTTTAGGAATGAGATTAATATTTTAATTGGTAAAATAGATTGCCCTCCATAATGTAGATGGGTCTCATCCAATAAGTTGAAGGCCAGAACAAAAGGTCTGACCCCTTCTTGCAATAAGAGGAAATTCTCCAGCAGATTGTCTTTGGGCTTCATCTGGAACATTATTCTTCTTGCTTCATATCAGCTCTCTTTGGTGGTCCACCCTGAGGATTAGACTTGCCAGTGTTCATAACCACATGAGCCAATTCATATATATATATGCACACAGCCAGACAAATTTGCAAACTCATCCTAGAAAATGTGCTACATACCTCATTACTAAATATCACTATGGTCACCTTCAAGGTCACCTTTGAAGTACTCCCCTTGGGAAGCTATGCAGCCATACCAACATGTAGTCTATCTTCCAAAGCAATTTTGGAACTCTTTCAGGAATGGCCATCAGAACTTTTGTCATATGAGGTCAGACAATTAAGTTCACAAACTCATCCTAAAAAAATGCTATATACCTCATTGCTGAATATCAATAACTATGCTTGCTTACTTTTAAAGTACTTTCCTTGGGAAGCTATGCACCGACTTCTGTGACTTGTCCATACTACATACCTCATTTCTGAATACCATTGCGCTTACCTTCAAAGTACTCCCCTTGGGAAGCTATGCACCAATGCCAGTGCTTAGTACACTCTTCAAAGCACTTTTTCTAGGATGAGTTCTCAAACTTAATTGGCATACTTAATATGATAAAAGCTATAATGAACATTCCAGAAAAAGCATTGCAAGGCAGGATGTGGTGGCTCATGCCTGTAATCCAAGCACTCTGGGAGGCCAAGGCCAGGGAATTGCCTGAGCTGACAGACTTGAGACCAGCCTGAGCCAGCCTTGTCTCTACAAATAGCCAGGTGTTGTAGGCAGGTGCCTCTGCCTATTTGGGAGGCGGAGGCAAGAGAATCACTTGAGCCCAAGAGTTTGAGGTTTCTATGAGCTATGATGCCACGGCACTCTACCAAGGGTGACAAAGTGAGACTTTGTCTCAGAAAAAAAAAAAAGAAAAAGAAAAAGCATTCTAAAATTTCTTTGGAGGGTGGACTAGGCTCTGCTATAGGTGCATAGCCTCCCAAGGAGAATACTTCGAAGGTGACCATAGTAATATTCAGCAGTGAGTTAAGTAGCACTTTTTATAGGATGAGTCTATAACTAATTGCTGTCATACAGTTAGAAATTTATGAGTATACATAAATTTCTGATTAGGTAGAAGCTTATCATTTGTTCTCTGAGTAAAAAAAGACCAGATTAGAGACCAGGGTGAAATGAAAACAAATATTTAGACCTGCCTGTTGGTACTCTATATGTGAGGAGGAATGGATCAACCTGTGTCTGTACCAAGGAAATAGTGTGAGGGAAAGATGGTAAGAGGCTGTAAATAAGAGAAAACAATCCAAGTGCCTTTGAACTTTTCCTGTGGATCTAACTTTGTAATTCCCAAACTAAAAAACAAAAATAAAAACAAACAAACAAAAAAAGCTCAACTTCATGATATATATCCTGGCCAAGAATCTCTAAGTAGCAGCTGTAATAAAACAAGCCTAAACTTCTGTGATTAGAAATATATTTCTGCGAAGCACCTGTGGCTGAAAGGAGTAGGGCACCGGTCCCATATGCTGGAGGTGGGGGGTTCAAACCCAGCCCCAGCCCAAAAACAAACAAACAAAATAACCCCTGCAACAACAACAGAAAAAGAAATAATTTCTGAGTGGCAATATTCAAATTGGAGGGTGGTGTATTGAAAGCTAGGAGTTGAATTCTCAGCTGTCATTGCTCACCAGGGTTTATTTAGCTACAGAGCTTTAGTCTTATATGGCCAAACATATTTGCTCCCAGATAAACTCTGCATAAACATAGATCTACTGAAAAGACCTACATAGACCTACATCTATACACATCCTTAAGCAAAAAGATGGAAATAGGCTCATAGACCCCCACATATACAATGAAAACACCAGATGTCAAAATACCCAAAGATACACTCAGATGAAAGGGTATATATATGGATAGAAGCACATACAAGCAGAAGGTTAATTTTGAAAATATACGATATTCTTGCTCAGGGACATACACAATGTACCAAAGAAGTACCTTAAAAAGCATGTAATAGACATAGATGCATAGATAGGCATGTATGCACAGGCATGCATATGCCCAGAGATATAGCAAGAAAGCTTCACTTACATAAGTACCCAATGGACATGGATGTAAAGGTAACAGGTAAAGAAGGCTGCTTACCCTGAACTCCTCAGCATCAGATTTTATGTCTGCATTTATTAAACAATTTCTCCAAGGGCATGCACATAAATATGTCACCAGTTAGCTCGGAGGATGATCATGAACCCAAAGGATATAATAAAAGTGAACCAAAGTACTCACTCTTCCATGTGCCATGGCAAAGCCAGCCAAAGATAAAAACATTAGCAAGCTGCATGAAAATCACAAAAGTCCTTGATTTATCTTATTAACCTCCTGGAAAAAAAAGGTGAATTCTCCCAACTTTTATATAGTTACAAAATAGCTCAGCAACCCATTTAAAAAATTACTTCCATTTCACATGCTGAAGTCCCAACACTTGCAATATATCTAGAAAAAGAGAAATTTAGAGGAAATAAATCTTAGAGGCCTGGAAAGTTCCAAAGGAACTAAGAAAAGGGAATTTATTAATGGGCTTGTTTCTTGGTTCTGAGTACTTCCAGGATACACGATGTTCATGTGAGTGTCTAATGTCTTGGAGAGGTGATCCAAGTTACCTGTGGTGAGAGAATATTCTTTAGGCTAAGTCAAGACCTCAGCTCCTTGAGGAGAGGCCTGTTTCTAGTCAACCTTGGCCAACCTTTCAAAACCCCCAGAACTGGGATTGAGCGGGGCATGGAAGGGAAGGGTATACTCACATAAGACCAGTAATAGAGAAAAAGATGGGTGGGGCATGGGAGGGAAGGGTATATTGACATAAGGCCAGTAATAGAGAAAAATATGGTTTAAATTAGTCAAGACGAAATCCAAAACCAGGAGCTAAAATATCCTGCACCTTCTTACATTGTTCAGGGAATATGTTAGGAAAAGAAAAACCTCAGACTTTCATCTGGAATTATTAAGTAAGAATACCAGGTCTGGATAATTCTTTAGTACTGTGGTCCCTAGTCAATCTGCAGCCTGTTAGGAACCAAGCCACAAACAGCATCACCAACATGAGCAATGCCTCATGTCTTATCCTCACATTCCTTGTCAATGGAAAAACTGTCTTTACTGAAACCAGTCCCTGGGGCCGAAAAACTGCTTTTTTACTATTTGAAGTCTTAGATGACATGAACAGCCTGGTTAATTATGCACACTAATACGTTCCTTTTGGAAAGATGTTTGAGAGATCTAAAAATTGACCTGCCATTTGATCCTATAATTCCTTTACTAGGTATATACCCAGAAGACCAAAAATCACATTATAACAAAGACATTTGTACCAGAAACATTAATCTTAAGCAAAGAGAAGAAAAGTGGATAAGCTAAATGTGTGATAATTAATTAATATATACAAATATCCACCTTTTTTCACAATATAATTCTCAGACATCTTCTATTCTAGTGTTTGATCTTTTTCTAATGTTGGTTTAACTTTAAAAGTATTCAACATCCTTTTTAAATTTCAAAATAAAAATCAATCCAATATTTTTCTCTATTTGTCCATATGGAATATGGCAAAAGATATTAATATATGTATGATAATCGTTCTCCATAGTTAAGAAGATAATATATGCACACATCTTCAAATTTTTAAATTAGAATTTTTCTAATTTAATATATATATAAATAAACATTTAAATAACTAATTATGCAGACCAGTGATTCTAAACCTTGGGTTGTGACCCACAGGAAATGTATTAAAGGGCCATGGCATTAGGAAGGTTGAGAACCACTGATGTATACTATAATTTCACTTTTATAAATGAGATACTTTGAGTGAGGTCTTTATGTCTTTCAGCTATATTTCAGTTGCATTTTATACCCTTTATACAGTGTCATTTTTTCTTTTTTTTTTTTTTTTTTTTTTTAGAAAACAGACTTTATTTTATAGAACAGTTTTAGATTCACAGTGAAATTGAGCAGAAACTACAGAGTTCCCTCAGACCTGGTGCCTACATCCACCACTATCATCATCTTCCACCAGAGTGCTACATTTGTTACA
>CAUYRH010109155.1:0-19532 GCA_963574655.1 Perodicticus potto | reverse complement strand
CAAAAAAAAAAAAAAATTATTAACATTTCAGAATCATTAAAGGAAATGCTTTCTTCCTTTTAGGCATAATAATGGATCCTTGAATGTTGAAGATGTTCTTACCAGTTTTGACAACACAGGAAATGTTTGTAAGTTATATGCTCATTCTATAGAAATATACAGTATTTATTATCTTAAAAAGTGAATTTATAGTTTTTTTCCTCATTAATGTTTGCCATATTTACTATGTGTATTTATATTATATACCTTTACCGTGTATCAAATAGAAACTCTTGCTGTCTTTTGATGTAAAATAAGCCCTCATCTGACACACCTACCAAATTTGATGCAGCCATTTTTATACTTTGCAGAGTGTGTGTGTGTAAGGGAGAGACAGACTGAAGATGACCTATATATAATCTAGGTCAGAAGGAACACTGGACTCTCCAGTACTGTCCCTTTGTTTCTTGTTTCCGTTTTGACCAACATTAACTCAACAGATGGGCTTTTTCTTCCTTCTTTGCTGTGTTTTGTGTGCTGTCTTTGCCACTCTGCTTCTCCACTCTTTCACTTTAGAATAAACCTAGAACATGTTTTCCTTGATGCTAATATACTTTAATACTGGAGTGTTTTTGTTTAATGAAATATTACGATATTATAGAATATATTGACTTTTTATCTGAACCTCTGTTTAAGGGGTGATAGATAGCTCCACTAGCAAAATCATTTAAATAATTCTTATAATTCATTTTATATGGTGGAAGAAATTAACCAAGAGTATCTTTATGTTGGTGAGTTAAACAACATACCATGACAGGAGCTATGAATTTTTTATATTTTTTGTATAGGATATTTCTCTTAAGATAGTGAATTGTCAAAAAAAAAAAAAAAGAGTGAATTGTCAGTGAACATGACCATTTTATTTTTAAATTTTTAAATTTTTTTCTTTTTTTATTGTTGGGGATTTATTGAGGGTACAAGAAACCAGGTTACACTGATTGCATTTGTTAGGTAAAGTCCCTCTTACAATCGTGTTTTGCCCCCAAAAGGTGTGACACACACCAAGACCCCACCCCTTTGCTCCTTCCCTCTCTCTGCTCTTCCTTTCCCCTCCCCTCCTTCATTCTTTCTCTCTCTGCTCCCCCCCTCCCTCACACCCACTGTGTCATTGTCATTAATTGTCCTCATATCAAAATTGAGTACGTGGGATTCATGCTTCTCCATTCTTGTGATGCTTTATTAAGAATAATGTGTTCCACTTCCATCCAGGTTAATACAAAGGCTGTAAAGTCTCCATTTTTTTTAATGGCCAAATAGTATTCCATAGTGTACATGTACCACAGCTTGTTAATCCATTCCTGGGTTGGTGGGCATTTAGGCTGTTTCCACATTTTGGCGATTGTAAATTGAGCTGCAATAAACAGTCTGGTGCAAGTGTCCTTATGATAAAAGGATTTTTTTTCCTTCTGGGTAGATGCCCAGTAATGGGATTTCAGTCAAATGGGAGGTCTAGCTTGAGTTCTTTGAGATGAACATGACCATTTTAAATGTAAAAGTAATACTCTAAAACTTTTTTTCGAAGAAAGTTTTGGAACTGTATCATCTGAATTTAAATAACATATTTTGGTAAAAAAAGCTTTATCAAATGCATAGATTTGCATAGAATTATGTCCAATAATACTTTTATTCCTTATGTCTATATTATGACAGGCTTTTGATTTTATAGAAAAATGTTTATGTATTTTGACACCATGGTATCTATAAATGTCCTAAAATTACCTAAAATATTTAAAATGATGTTGTTTTCTTTTTCATGATTGGTGACAAGTGTACCCTTTAGTTTCTACATGTTGGCACTTACTGAATTCTTTACCACTTAGGCATATCTCATATTTTTATTGGGGCGAGGCAGTGGCCCACCCTTGTTTAGGGAAGGCCTGGGCAAGGAATGCTGATGGTGGTTGAGGAGACATTTTCCTTCAGTTCTAGGGTAATGTTAAATATCATTAAGCCAGGTTTAAGTATACATAATTTCAGAATGTGATCCTGGAATGTTAAATGCAGAATTTTTGACCCAGTAATATAAAAGTCAAGTATGGTTCACAGTTGACTCAGTATGAAATAAGGCCATTAGCTGGCAGCATTATGTAAAATAAAAATAATTGCCTAAAGGTAGATTATTGTTTTAGACATTTTTTTTTCCCATCAACTTTTTTCTGTACCTCCCTGCCTGGCATTATTGCATTGACAAATGGAAAAATTGTATATTCAGGGCATTTTTTACTGCTATCTACTGATTGGTAGCAAGGTTTTAGGATTTGGAATGAGACTCATCTACATTTGGAACCTGGCTCTGAAATTCGTTTGAGCAATTGTATCATCTCTGTGAGTCTCAGTTTTTTCTGTCTCTTAGGACTGCATGGAACGTATAGAAAGTACATAGCACACCACATTCTTCAGAGTTGGCAGTCAGTAAGTGGAAACTATTTGTTAATCATTACTGGTGATGACTACCTCTAAAAAGTCCTTCAGGTTTTTTTCCTAATAAAAGACAATCATCTTGTTAAGGATTTTTCTGCTGTCTTAAACTATTTTTATTGAACTAGCAAGGCAAGAAAATTAGATAAAATTACCAAAATAGTAATTTTTAAAAATATCTTGTGATAAATATGGTCTTAAAGACACAAATACATTGCCATGTGATACAGTGATGACAAAGAAAAAGACTTATTAAGATTTGTTGCTTGGTGTATACCTTTTATATTAGCTCTTGATTTTAAAAGAAAAATCTACATTGTTGTTTCGCTTAACGATAAATTGGTAAAGTCCAATTCCAGTAAAGTGAATATTCATTATAACTTTTATATGGTCTTGGGCATAAAGCGTTCATGGATCGGAAAATAATTTTTCATTTGATGCCATACAATTTTGATTTTATTTTGCCAAGAGGGATATGAAGTTGAGTTTTTGACTGGAAATCCCAGCAGAGGGCGCCACAATCATAATTCTGCTTCAGTCCAAAATTAAAATAAATATCTTGAAAAATAACCATAAGCTTTCACTACAAAAACATATAAAGATGTGTTCAAACATTTCCATTTGATTTATTTATAATATGTTTGATATACTCAATAATTCATTAAAATAAAAAAAGATTTTTTTCTGACTGATTTTTGGGTTCAATTTTTTGTTTGTTTTCATTTTAAATATCAGTTTTTGTACTTCTGGCGTTAGTTAAAGGAATACTTTTGTTTTAGTTAGCCTTGATAGAGAGTAAAAGTTCTGTATAAAAGCATGAGTTTGTAAATCACCACCACGGTAGTATATGAAAGGATATTTAGAATGAGCAAAAACGTTTCTAATAGTATTGAGAGAACCAATAGATGGAATTATGCATTTGTTTTAGGAATTTGTTTCCAAGTTAGTATTACTGCCTGTTAATAGAAAAAATAACTTAATTAAAATATTTTATAGTCACAAAACCCTGATATATGTAGATATAGTAAATATGATATATTCCTGGGTCATTAATCTCCATTTTAAGTTAATTTAAGAAATGGAAGAATGATTGTATTCTTTGTAAATTTTCCAAGATGAAAGAATCAGTTTTTCTGAATTTATGCTGTAGCCAAAAAGATAGGGGAAAATCTATTTAGTTTTGAAAATTAAATGAAACCTCTAGGTAGTTTATTTCCTGATATGTGAACAAAAATTTTTGTACTTATTTTCTGTTTAGAAATGTTGTGTTTTTAAATGTATGACCTGCAAAGCTTTTTTTATTTTTGAGATACCCTTTCCCTGCTTGAATTTCTTTGAATGTTGTAGGAAGAAATTAAAACGATTATTTTATACCGAATTAATCATTTATGCATAATGATTTGTGGTATAGTAAATGACCCCAACCTTCTCGTGCTATTTTTGCTATTGTGGAAAACAAACTAATTTGAAAGTTGAGTTCCCTTTTTTGCCTACCTTTAACTAGGGATAGGAATGCATATTGCATTTTTCGGTCTTTGCTTGGTTGAGAGGTTGTGCCTGCTATTGGCTCATCATCCCTGGAAAGACATGCCGGCAAGCTACCTAGGGGAAAGTATAGGATGGCAGCCTCCACCTCCAGTGAGGTTCTGGCTGCTTCTGCGTTTTGTTTCACACGTCCCTCAGATACTTTGTGTACTAAGGGAGTGCTCTATTTGTAAGCATCTCAGCAGATACCTTGTTTCTGTTTTTTCTGTGGTCAGAGTCTCCTTTCTATAGTTAATCAGTCACCTGACCTCTAGTCAAAGAAGCCCTGGTTCTCTTCCAAAGCCATTTCTCTTTCTCTAAAGGCATCGCTTTCCTCTACTGAAATGAATCTTTTAAAAAATGTGATTCTCCTTAGGGTGTCATACTATCTAAATAATACAACTATTAAGTATTTATAAAATCTCAATTACACTTGGGGTATATAATAGCTTCCTTTGTACTTTTTAATTTTTTTATTATTATGTCCATTTTAGAGATAGTATGAACAGATGAGTTAATACTTCTCTTTCAATTTATTATATACAACATGTATAATGCAATGTGTATAAACCTTTAAAGGCTAGGAAGTCAGTAGTTACTACATATCACTGCAATGACCTATTGTGAGACAGGATTCCTGGCAAATGTTGCAGCTTAAATTCAGGAAATGTCTTGGTAAAACCACTTCTGCCATTCTTAAAAATTTTTTTTTACTCTAACTGGGCTACATGACAGGGCCTTGTGGTAGTTAGTATTTCATTGTCTCCTGGAGAAATTTGTAGAGTCTATGCTATATAAACTCTTGTATGTAACAATGGTAATTTTCTTTTCTCCAGTGCATCCTAGAGCTGATCTGGACTTTTCTTGCACACAGCTACAGTCTGTGCTTTCTAGTGGTCTGATGCAGGACCTGTTTGTGATGAATCCAAAACTGATTAAAGACTCCTATTAAAATAAAAAATATTTTCACTTTCTAGCTATATTTTGGAAACCAAAGGTAATAGTTTCTTAGGAAATATAGTCCAGATTTTCAGTTTTGCTGTTTCATTGTTATTGTGTTATATAATTAGGGTCTGTAGCTTTAAGGATGCAGCTTGGGTTCAAAAACGTTTTCTTCATTCCAATATCTTTGATACTGGAAAATAACACAGGATAGGAAATATTTTTGGTGCATGCCATTCTATTTTAAATTTTTACATTATTTTGTTATATGAAAACACAGTGTAAAGCTACACCATTAAAATAGTGTGGCATTTGTGTAGAAATACACATATAAATCAAAGTTTTAAAATGGGGGTTACAAAGACCTAAATCTATGTGATTTTTATCATATGATGAAGATAGAATTTCAATAAGAGAGGAAAGGATGGATTCTTCATTAAGTAGTATTGGGAAAATTGACTAGGAATTTGGAAAACTAATAAACCTGACTCCTTCCTGTAGGCTGTATTACCAAAATAAATTTTAAGATAAAGTAAATATTTAATTGAAAATCATAACACTCCGAGATACTTCAGATGAATAATTTTATTATATTGAAATAAGGACGGTCTTTTTAAGTCTGACCCAAATCTTATGAATTCAAAGATTTATGGATTGACTAAATTAAGATTTAAGGACACTTTATTCAAAAAAGTTAAAACATAAGTGAAAAACTGATAAATATTATTTTTGACATATATTTGGACAAAGATGTATTTTTTTAATTGTATAAAGAGCTCCCACAAATTCCTAACATGAAGGCAATCTGCAGACTTGTAAGAAAAGGAAAAACTTAGCCAAAAATTTAGGAAGAGGTTATTTCACAAGAGAAATGCCAGAGTTCTATAAATACATCAAATGATCATTTTACTAGTGATTGAGGAAATGCAGTTAAAGCAGGGAGATATAATTTTTGCTCATCAGATGGGCCAAGATGA
This sequence comes from Perodicticus potto, assembly GCA_963574655.1. Classification (NCBI taxonomy): domain Eukaryota; kingdom Metazoa; phylum Chordata; class Mammalia; order Primates; family Lorisidae; genus Perodicticus; species Perodicticus potto. The sequence continues at coordinate 13,632 of CAUYRH010109155.1, read as the reverse complement.
GAGAAGGTAAACAATGACCAGTGATTTGGCAGGACGCGGGCATTCTCGTACACTGCTGGGGGGAGAGAAAAGGGATTCTACTTTTCCAGAGGCAGTCTGACAGAATCTATATAATTGTAAGTATGTAAATGTTGTGACTCATAATTCCCTTTCTATTAATAAAAAAAATTAAACTAGTATGCAAAGCTATATGTAACCATTGCAGCACAATGACTGATTGGAAAATGTAAATATTTAATTTTAGCTGACTGGTTAATTGTGGATAATCCATAGTATAGTTAAATATTATAGAGCTGCTCACAATCAATAAAACATAATAGTTAAAAGTAGTAAAGACAGAACATATGGTCTTATTTCTATAAAGTGCATGTATTAAGTACCTGTGTAGGTGTGTATATGTGTAGAACGGTGTCAGTGCTCAGCATTTCATTGGGATTTGGGGGTTACAGGTAATTTATCCTTTCTTCATGATTTTTTAGTATTACTTGAGTTTTTATGGCACATATTGTTTAATAACTGGGAAAAGGAATGTTATTTTGTTTGTGAAAAAATGCCCTTCTAAATTGACTTCTAAATTAATTTTTTGGACTGAAAGCTGTGATAAAATCTGAAATGTTTTCACTGAGGAAAAAAAAGAACAATTCATTTTACCAATGAACAAACATAAAATATTTTATTTTTACATAGTATTATACTTTTTCCCAAGGAGCTCACAGTATGTTAGATGTTAGCATATTAGTCTCCCAGCATATATATGAGATAAGAAATCCAAGATTGAATCATTTTAGTCCTGTACTACTTATGAGGTTAAAGTTAATCAGTGACAGAATATTGAGCTTTGGACATAGATGATTTATAAGTTGTGTAAGAAAATAAATTTATAAGGTCATCAGTGCATAATGTGGTTCGCATGCGTGGGTAATGGCCAGTAGCCCTCAGATTATAAGGCACCGGAGAGCCAGTGGGGACTGTGTGTACAGCAGTATACAGCAGTGGGTTTGGCTGCTAGCTTCTCTTCAGGATCACATGTACATGTTGTCTTTGATTCCTAGTCTGTGAGTATGTTAGGGCTTCTAAAGGTAGATTAGGCTGCTGGATGGTAGTTACCCTAGACGGGTGTTTCCAACTGTCTGGCTTCCTAGCCCCATAATTGTTTTTTTCTTTTGGCACAATATAGTAAGCATGTCTTTAAGCCACATACAGAGTTCAGCATATTTGTTACTTTTATTTACCAGGGAAGGAATATTTAAAAGATACCACTTTTTAATGTATTTAAAAAATTTGTATTTAAAATAAGAAATCACAGATTTGGAATGGTTCTCTTTGATAATAAAAGGTACTGCTACAAAGATTGAAATAAACCCTATAATCCTTTCTGGATTCAGATGCCTTAATCAGTATAATAATACTGGAAGATAGCTCATGTCTTTGTCATAAACCTGTTAGTTTCTCTTTCCTTTAAATATCCGAAGGGATGTTCTTAATTTAGGTGCCTCTAAGATTTTGCAGGAGATATGCAAAGAAAATCTTTTTTTCCTCCCCTGAGCAAATACAGAGTAGAACTCCTTTATCGTCTTCTAAATAGCTGCTATTACTTTTGCATCCTTGTGGTATTTGTCAGGAACTTTGTAAGTATTATTCCTTTTACACTCTTTACAAGGGGTGAGGAAACTGATACCCAGAACAAAGTAATTTGCTTAAAGATTTAGTAAGTTAGTACACGGGAATTTGCAGCTATATCGCTATATTTCTTGAGGTTTACATTTTTCCAAAATGGCAAGAAATAAATTTTAAAAGTTCATGATGGGAGTCAAAACTAAAAGTGGTAACTTGAAGGGCTAGAAAATAACTTTGGCAAATGGAAAAGAATTCTGTGCAGCAGATTGTGACTCAGAGGAGACTGATTAAAGGTCACCAGGAAATGGGCTCTCCAGGGCTTCTGAAAGGTAGTTGACAATGTAATGGACTGGGGATAGGGGAGAAAGAATGCATTTTTGTTTAATAGTCTTAAACTGAATATGCATTTTTTTTTTACTTCAAATTTTATTTTGGATAAGCGTAGCTTTTTACAATAATGCAACAGTAACAGTGATTTGTGTGTTTTTACATAGTTCTTTCTCTAAGATGCTTCTCAACCTTATGGCCATAGTGATACTTTAAAATTACTTACGTAAACTAAGCCACATAAAGAACTCTTAAAAAAAGGACGTTAGCAAAGTTGCTTGGATTATGGAAAATTGTTGTAGGTATTTGGATGTTTGTGTGGTGTGCGTGCATTGCGTCGCTCCTGTGAACGATGGATGTGAAGAGAATATTTGATGACGGAATAAATTTAGGGTTTGCATACATGTACCTAGTCTTTTTTGTATTTTGCCCTGTCAGCCTTTACTCTTCAGTCTCAGCCCAGAATATCTGTGTTACATCCTGGGAGGTGGGGACAGTTGGTGGGAGGGAATGAGGAAAAGTTTCACGCGTCTGAAAATGAGCATGTATTATGTGTATTGTAGGTGCTTCCCGGGGTGCTCATTCCAGTATGCTGGATCAGGTGCAGCCTTGGCTGCAGACGGCACATTCAGGGTCATCTGAAGCTTTGCCCTTTCAGGTTGTTGGAGATCAAACTTCTGTGTCATTGCCATTTCTAAGGAGTCCCTGGCAGATGGCATCACTTACTTTCTGACTGAAAGCTGAGGTGGAGTCCAGACCTCCCACTAAAAATAAAAAAAATATTGCTCTTAATTGTGTGATAGTCAAAGACAAATAGTATTTTGTTTAATCCTGGAGTTTGATTTATTTTAATATTTGGCAACTTAATAGAAATTTAGTAAGGGTTAGTTGGACTGCTATTATATACAATAAAGGAATGGCATGTACTTAGTGAAAACCACGAGTTCTCTGCTCGTGCTTATCCCCTGATTCCCTTAAAAGAGAAATTATGTAGAACACAAATGGCTTAACATAATAACTAAGAAAATGCCTTGAAGGCTATGTTAACCTGTTTGATGAAAATATTTCAAATTGTATATAAAACCAGCACATTGTACCCCACGATTGGATTAATGTACACAGCTATGATTTAATAAAAATAAATAAATAAATGAAAGAGAAATTATAATAACAAGAAATGTGTGTTGTGGTGGAAGGAGGGTTGATTATTTTTTTGTTTTTTGCAGTTTTTAGCCGGGGCTGGGTTTGAACCTGCCGCCTCTGGTATATGGGGCCAGCGCCCTACTTCTTTGAGCCACAGGTGCTGCTCAAAGGGTTGATTCTTATTGCCCTCTTTGATATTTCTTAAGTCTTACAGCAGCGGTTCTCAACCTGTGGGTCGCAACCCACAGGAACTGTATTAAAGGGCCACAGCATTAGGAAGGTTGAGAACCACTGTCTTACAGGTTTGTAGTTTATATCCCACAATTTAGCACTTAATTATGTATCATATTGTATTAACTATTTGTTAATCTTTTCCTCCCCAAATAAAATTTAAAACCCTGATTGCAAGGACCATGTCTTATACTTCAGCAATATTTATAAAACCATGATTCCTGTGGTTCAGTTTTAGGGGGTGTTAGTCTTAAAGTCTGTGCAACAATATATATTTTCAAATGATTTGAGTGTTTTAACTCTATTGATTGAATGACATGAAGTCAACACAATAGTCTTTAGCATTTTTTTCTTACCATTTTTCTTTTTTCCTTCTGCCATCCCACATTGCTGCTGGTTCTGCACCTCCTAAATATATAACAATCAAGCAAAAAAATTCAGAAGATGGTTCTAATTATTGTATCTATTGTGAGACAACTCTTGTCTTCCTTTTGATCCCATTTTCTTCTAATTCTCCATCACAGAACTGAGGAGCAAGCCTGTCAAGGAAGGATTTTCCTTGGAGGGGCAGACTGGGATGGGTGAGGAGAGACAGAAACAGTCCAGATTCTTTAAATGAGAGTGACTCTACTATCTTGTTTGCCTGGCATGGCCTCAGTTGTTTGTAGCATAATTTTTTTGTTTGTTTGTTTGTTTGTTTAATAGAGACAAAGTCTTGTTCTGTTGTCTAGGCTGGAGAACAGTGGCAAGGTCATAGATCACTGTAAACTTGAACTCTTGGCCTCAAGTGGTTCTCCCACCTTGGCCTCCCAAAGTACCAGAATTACAGACAAGAGCCACTGCTCCTGCCCTTAGCATAATTGCTAACATTGTCTCTTTTCACTCCCTAAAGTGTCCTGGTTTGGATGATAAGTTATATGTGTATGTTTAGAAGACAAGAAAAGAGAAAGATTGGAAAGTTACATTAATTATTTATATCTATTTGTACCTCTTTATCCCATCTCAGTACCTTATACAAGGCCTGGCACAAGTGGTGTTTAATAAAAATGCATTGATTCATTTGTGGGTTTTTTTTTTTTTTTGAGACAGAGCCTCAAGCTGTCGCCCTGGGTAGAGTGCTGTGGCATCACAGCTCACAGCAACCTCCAATTCTTGGGCATAAGCAATTCTCTTACCTCAGCCTCCCAAGTAACTGGGACTACACGCGCCTGCCACAATGCCTGGCTATTTTTTGGTTGTAGTTGTCGTTGTTGTTTGTCAGGCCTGGGCTGGATTTGAATCCGCCAGCTCTGGTGTATGTGGTGGGTGCCTTAGCCTCTTGAGCTACAGGCACCGAGCCCATTGATTCATTTGAATCCCAAGTCAAACCCACACAAATCCATTGATTCTATACAAGTGTATTTGTATTTGAAATATTATTTGAGATAAAATTGAGCTAAATCTAGGTCTTAATTTAGAGGACATAAACTTAATTTAGAGGACATAGCGCCTCATAAACTGAATTCAGAACACATACACATTTTGTTCATGTAATGCAATAATTATAGGAAAAAGAAATACTGCCAAAATTTTAAAATAAGGAAAATTTACATAAAGGTCTAGTTTTTAGTTTTTCTTGGGGGAAAAAAGAGTTATTGGCCTGGGTATAAACTCACATGGTAATTATTATCTGGAGTGAGCAGATACCTTTGCACATAGCGCTCCATCCATGGTCATTCAAATTTGCAGCCCCTGATAAATATCATATATTTGGAAGCATTTAAGATATGTTGTCTTTGTATATTTTTCAGATTATTTAATTATCTACTTAGGAAAAATCAATTCTCATTAGTCATTTTGTTTATCAAAACTAATTAAATAAAAATAATTAAATACTTATATTTAATTTTTTGTCAGTAAGCCCTTTTTAATTCAATGTTAATCATCTACAATAAGCCTTTTTTTTTTTTGCAGTTTTTGGCCGGGGCTGGGTTTGAACCCCCCACCTCTGTCATAGGGGGCTGGCGCCCTACTCCTTTGAGCCATAGGCACCGCCCTCCAATAACTTTTAAAAATATTTATATTCTATTTCATAAAAAATAAGCTGACACTATTTTAAATATTTTCTAATAGCTAATATCTTTGTGAAAACGTTTTTGAAACTTACTCATATTGAGTTAAAATTATGAAATGTATTTTGAAATTGAGAACTAGGACTGTGGGAGAAATTGTAAATATTTGTGACTGTGTGTGTGCATGTATACTTATATATATGTATATATAAATTTATAGTTAACTTTGTCTTCATTTGCCTTTTCTTGTTTATTTATAGATTGGAAAAGAAAGAGCAATCTCAACAAGTGTTTGTTAAGATCCTATTATGTGCTATCCTGCATTTTCAATTCTCAAATGATTTCTCAACTTTGACTGAACTACTGCAAAGGAATAAAATTTTCTTTCTACACATGTTGAAGAAACTACTGTGTATTAAAATCTGGATAAATATGTCAGGTCTGATGCATCCAGGTACTTGGATGATTTCTGTGAACTCTGTCTTAAATCTCACCAGCAAACATCTTTTTAAAATAATTTAAAATAGCTACATTGCTTTGCCAGTGAAGAATTTACCTTTATTATAATTTTTAGAATGATGGCAAGAAATGGCTTGACTTTAACTATGATATGTTAAATATAAATTTAATCTCATGAAAATATTGCCTCAGGACATGATTTTATTTGTATTTATTTTTAAACTTTAACATTTTTTTTTTAGTTAAAATTATATATATGTAGGCCACCAATTTTATGTTTCTGAAGTCTTTTCTGAATCCTGTTTCCAGCCTTATCTTTCGGCCTGCAACAAGCCTTTTATCTTCTTATCTCTCTTCACTGTCATCTTGAAGGTTTATTTCATCTCTTCTGTGTTGGATCTCATTCCAGATTCCAGGGCCTCTTACTTGTTTACTCTGTCGTTTTGGAGAATTATAAACTCCAGTAGCTTCCTCAGAAAGTTAGGGGAAGTAATTTTTTGAGATCTTGGTATACTTTTGTTAGATACAAAATGATAGAATTTAAAATAATTTCCCTTTCAAAATTTTACAGCATTGTCTTGTAGATTCTAGAGTTGCCTTTGGAAATTCCAGTGCTATTTTAATTCCTTATCTTTTTTATGAAACTTGTTACTTTTCTCTGGAACTCGATAGGAGCGTCTCTTATTCCCAGTGTACTGAAATGTTACAATACAGTATCTGGATGTGGCTCTGTTTTCAAACATGTTGAACATTTGGTGGGCACTTACAATTTAGAAAGTCATATTTTTCAGTTCTAGGAAATTTTCTTGAATTATTTCTTTAATGATTTCCTCCCTTCTGTTTTCTGTCTTTCTGAAATTTCCATTTTTTGAATGTTGCACATCCTGGACAAGTTCTTTATAGTTGCATCTTCTGTTTTACATCTTTTTGGCTGTTTCTTTACTCTCAGGGATATTTCTACAACTCTATCTTTAAACCTTTCTGTTGAGTTTTTTATTTCTATTTTTATGGTTTTTAATATTCAAGGCTCTTTTTTTCTTTTGGTATTTTTCTCCATAGCATTCTTTTCATATTTCTTGATTTCTTCTCTTACCTTTTTGGAAGATATTATTGAAATTTTTGTTTCTTTTTTATAGTCTTTGTTTCCTTCCAGTTAATTTTTTTTTTTTTTTCTGTATAATTTCTTTGGTCTCTGTCTTCTATAATAGAGGCTTTCCTCATTTATCTGGTAATCCTGGAGAATTGTATACTGTAAAACTGATTAGAAGGTGCAGTGATGTTTCTCTGTGGGATGACTTGGCTGGACTATTCATTGGGTAGCCCTGGATATCCATATGTTTGGGTGTTTCTCTTGAGCTGGTCAATTTCCCAGAGAAAACTTTTGAGTCTGCTGCTATGAGAAATGCCTTAGGTGATAGCATTTTGGAAGGTGATGGGAATAAGAGTCTAAAATTCAGCACTCAGTCCCTTGTTTAAAAATATTTTACCTTCCCCACCACCCTCCATCAACTGCACTAATGCCCATGAGTTTAAAGAGACTAGAAAACATCTGACAGGTGTTGTGGTGGTGGTTGCCTGTGGAATGGGAGATGAGATTTCAAAATCTAACTGCTTCATAAGTAGCTTTCAACAAATTCTCCTGTGTTTAGCCCGCCCTTACCCCAATTCACAGAGATATAAATCTGGTTGCTTCTTAGTTTCCTCCCACTGCTGATTCTACTTTTTGTTCTTGTGCCTTTCCTGTTTTTAAATCTACTTCCTTTTATTTTAGGTGTGGTATAAGTGGGTAGAAGTTAATATCTTTCTAATATCTTTAGCTACTGTCTTTAACACATATAAGTATATACAAACTCACATACATGAATTTCACAGAAATACTATAGTCACTTCAAAAAAATTTAACAAAATTTTTAATATTTAAGTAGACTACAGATGGCTCTTATCAAACCTACACTAGGAAAATATTTTTAATATAATATAAATGTTTTTAAATAAATCACCGAGGCTTTGCACAAATTTTAGTAATTCTTTCTTCCTTCATCTGAATTCTTCAGTTTTTAAGATTCATCTAAAATGTTACCTCCTTTATACAGAATTTCTAACTCCCCTAAGGTCCAGTTTGTTGTTCTTCCTATGTTTACCTGTAGAACTTTTTAATTTAATACACCATTAAAATATAGTACATATCGCATTGTATTATAGCTGTGTCTCAATCACTTCCTAGACTGTAAGCTCCCTAAGGGCAAGTGTGATGTTTTGTTTATGTCTGTACACTGCCTGGCATTTAGTGACTACTCAATGAATGCTTTGTGGATTAGTGAACTTAGTATTTACAAAAGGAAACCACACTTTATTTTATTTTACTTTTTTACAGACAGGGTCTTGGTCTGTCATTTAGGCTAGAGTGCAGTTGTGCAATCCTAGCTCACTATAACCTTGACCTCCTGGGCTGGAATGATCCTCCTGCCTCAGCCTCCTGAGTATCTGGGACCACAGAGGTGCATGGCACCACACATGGCTAGATTTAATTTTTTTGTAGAGACTTGGTCTCACTGTTTGCCCAAGCTGGTCTTGAACTCTTGGCCTCAAGCAAAGCTCCTTTCTCAGCCTTCCAAAATGCTGGGATTATAGATATGAGCCACCACACCTGGCAGAAGCCACATTTTAAGTAAATAAATTGGGATTTAAAAAAATTTTTAGTTTATCAAATGTTCAGTGTATAAAATAATTTATTTGAGGCTTCCTTTAAATAGCCTGTAGCTCTAGTACATGGCATTCCCCCCCCCCCCAAGGAACACATTCACATTAGTATCACTTTTGCATATGGGTGTACATATACATGTACTCTACATTGTTCTTTAGTAAGGATGTTACTCATATTTAAAAAAGAAGTATTATTTTGTTATATATTGATGATGTTTTATATCTTCTGCTGGGAGAGCACTAAGTGGCTATTCATCAGTGCAAGATCAGTGTAAGATATTTTAAGTAACTAGTTCCAAAATACATTCAAATAACATGCCCTATTCCTCATGAATTGCTATTTTTTTTTTTTGCTTAAATTTCCCCCTCAGACCACCAGCAATCCCTTAAGTACTTTTCCTACTGGCTAATGCTAGCTTTTAAAAATCTACTTAATGTTACTCTTTTCTTTTTCTTTGTTGCCTGTGTCACTGAATATACCTCAGTGCCTGCCTGATATTGTTCCTTTTCAAGGTCTTTTTCTGCTTTTAGGAAGATCTTTCCCAGTCTCTTTCTGTACTGTCTTAGATGCTTTAATTCTGCCTTTTCTCCACTGCAAAGAGCTCAGTGGAGGGAGGAATATTATGGGTTACTTTTTTAAAAAGTTGTTATGTATAATATTAAAGAGAATATAAATGCTGGTGGTTACTAGATAAGTAGTGTTCTAAAAATGATTTTGATAAACTTTTAGAGCCAGTCATAGAGACATAAATACAAAAATGGGATTTGTTTGCATTTCTTAGACAAAGGGAAAAGGGACCATTGAAATTTGGCAGTTGTTAAAGCTGAATGGTAGGTAAACAGGAGTTCATCATATTCTGTTTTCTGTATTTTTGTGTATATATTAAAATTTTTCCAAATACAAGTTTTAAAAAAATGTTTAAGTATCATTTTTTATTCCTTTTGACTACTTTTGGTAACTGTCCTTTAATACATAAAAACACGTGTGCAATGTAAATATTAATTACAGTACTATTTAGATTGGGAAGAAAAATAACCTAGAAACAGTATGACAGCTCTACTTTGATTACTAATGGAATTGTTGGATAAATTATGGTGTTTCATACAGTGGATTATTATGCAACAATTAAAAAGAATGAATTGAGTTACACGCTATAATCTGAAGGAATGTCCAGGAATGAGCAGTATTGTTAGGTGAGTTGAGTAGTGTGTATAATGTGATTTCACTTTTATAAAAAGAAACTGAATATGCAAAAAGCTGTGAAAACATATATACCAAATTATCAGTATTAGTTATTTCAGAAAGTAGAACCTGAAGATGGGATAGAGGGAAAATAACTTTTTTCTATTAATCTTTGTATTGTTTGATTTGTTTCAAGAATGTGTTACTTTTGAGGAAAATGTAATAAAGATTTTTGAAAAATATATAAAAATAAAAGTGAATGTCAATTCATCCATGATAATAAAAACTCATTTTTGAAGTTTTAAAGAGAAACAAAAAGTGGTATGTTTAGAGAGCCAAATGAGGAATTAGATCATAATTTGCCTTATGAAAAATAAGAAAAGAAAAAAGAAAAATAAATGAATTCATAACTCATGCTTGTGGAATATATATTCCCAGACTTCCAACAGAAATTATTGGTGATAATTAGAAAGAAAACTCTAGCCTTCTGTATGTGTTAATTCAGTAGTCCCTCCAAATTTGACTGCATGTGCCTAAAATTTAAGCTTTTTTGTTATAGTAGTTAAACTGATTGATTTAACAACTAAAGATCTCCCACTTTTAACAGGCCACAGGTGACTTAGAACTGGACCAACTAGTTAAATCAGTTAGGGTTCCTCGGCTGTGAACAATAGGAAACCGTTCTGGCTAACTCAGGCAAAAAGAAATGTATTGGAAAGATACTAAGCAAGTAATAGAATTCAAGTTTTACTTGACAGTTGGGCATTTCACTTTGTATTTTAGTATGCCTCTAATTATATTCCCTGCTTTTAATTAGAGCATTGCATTAAAAGTTCCTAGCCAAGTGCCTTTGTCATTTTGTCTTTTATGGATTAAATTTAGTTAAGTCTTTTTTAAAAAAAATTACCATTTTTTAAAAGAAAAACTTATGTAGTAGCTATTGTTTAAATCGTGCTCTAGTAAATGATGAGTTTGGAGTTATAATTAGTTTGATTTATTATAAGAGATATACCCATTCAAATACTTAGGGATAGTCTCAACCTACATAAATTATTTTAGAATTGTCACTGTTGAGTTTCTTTTTAATGGTGTGTTTGTGTGCATGTTTTGCTCATTAAAAAATTTTTTTGTTTGTTTCTTGTATTCATAGTAAATTTCCCAGGGAGATAAATGGAAAATGTTTTTGGTGTTAGATTATTATTTTGTACCTATGCCTGCCTGCCTTCCTGTTTCCCCTTCCTCTCAAGTTTCCCTGTCTCTTTTCCTCCTTCCTTCCCTCCCTCTCCCCCTTCCTTCCTCTCTCTCTCTCTCTCTCTGTTGACTGGGCTAGAGTACACAGTGCCTCCAGAAAAGCACGGAATACATGTGTGCACCACCATGCCCAGATAATTTTTTAAAAATGTTTTTTGTAGAGATGATATCTTGCTGGATTTCTCAGGTTGGACTCGAACTCCTGGCCTCAAATGATCCTCTCACCTCAGTCTCCCACAGTCCTAGAATTATAGCTTGAGCCAATGCACCTAGTGTATGCTATTTTTTTGATAATTTCTGTTCTCGGAACTGTTGCTTATGCTTTTTAACCAAATGTTAGACATTGCATGTAAAAGAACAGCAGAGACTGGGGTGATAGAATTCATGCTCAGAAGTGAGCATGCTGCTGCTTCTGTTAGGTCATCAGTATAGGTGGTGAAGTCTATCTAGTTAGTAGTTGAACTGGGTTTGGACCGTTGGTGTACTTACCCATAGTGTACCAAAGGCTCACGGTTGTTCTGGTTGACAACCATTGCTCCAGTTTAGATCCTGGAGTCCTAGAGAGTTTTTCTCAGTATTTATGCTTCACTCACAGCTTTCAGCAAGCTTTGCATATCTGTATGACAGGAAGTTTCTAGGCTTTTGAGCCTCCCTAGCAGGAGGCTGTTAGTAGGCCCCAAGGGACTCCGTCTTAGGCAGGCCCCATTCTCTGGAGCCTCAAGGATGGGACTTTTTCATCTCCAGGTAATGGCAAACACCTTACCTTTGTATTAGCCCAGTACCCTTGGCATGAGTGTGTTTTCTTTCCTTTCAGAGCAGCAGGTGGCTTTTTTCTAGTTTCAGTGCAGAGTGGGGTTGGGGTAGGGGTTACCTTGGCCAAGTTAAACTTAATAAATCTCAGTAACATGGAAATAATATTGCTATCTACATTATAAAGTGTGACAGTGATACACCTTATATGCTTTATTTGATACTATACAAATGTTTGTTAATTAGATAATATTTAATGTGGAAAGTTAGGTTAGGTAAGGAAACTGTGACCTCAAGGCCACATGTGGCCCTCCATATTTCCAAGTATAACCCCTCATCCAGACCTAAACTTCACAGAACAAATCCCTTTATTACAAGTGTTTGTAAATTTGGAGTCAATCAAAAGTCTTTACTCAAGGATCAAGAAGGCCTTAGGTTTCCCACCCATTAGGAAGACGTGGGTCAGCAGACTGAAAGCAAGGTGTCTTGGGCAGTTGACTAAGACAGTGATCGCCACCCACAATTTCACATGAAAGTACTTTTTAAAAAAGCGATTATTTTATACCTCATAATGTTATTAATTCATTCATTTTAGTCAGTCATCTCTTTTCTTTTGGAGTTTGAGGCATATGGCAGGTGGTACCTAATACATTTCCTTATATGTTGGGAGTGACCAGAAAAATTTAACTGAGAAAAGTTTAACTCGGGTTGGTTTGGAAGCAGAGAACAACTTTCACTCTTTCATTCTTACTAAAATCTTCTTCATGTTTGGACTCTAAGATAGTGACGACGACAGTAAAAATTATAATAGTAGCCCTGACTTACAGAGAGGGTTTTTTACCTAGGTATTGACTTGGTGCCTTGATAATATTCTTAACCTTTATTAGAGCCCTGTAATACATAAATTATTATTGCCTATTTATTAATATCCACATTTGAATCTCAGAAAGGTTGAGTTGCCTAAGATCACTCTACTTGTTTAAGTTAATAGGTGACTTTGACCAAGGTTAGTCTAACTTTAACGTCTGAACTTACTTAATCTGCCTCCACGACTCAGAGATCTAGTAAGGAAAGTTAGTATTCAGAAAATTCCAATCAATAAACTTCTATATTTTTATTTTAGCTGTAATTTCAGATGATATTACTATTTTGTGCTAGATAAGGACAACTAGCTGAAATTCATTGGCACATCTATTTAGTGGTTTATTATGTACTCAGCATTGTTGTAGGTGTGTGTTTTCTTAATAGTTGACATTAATCCCCCCAGACAACCATGACTTGCTGCTGTGACATTTTTTTATGTCTTGAGATATAAGAAACATTTAAGCTTTTGTATCTTAAGGTATTATGTAATTTGCAAATTAAGTGTTGGCTCATTTTTTATCTCCTCTTAAAATTTCACTTGAACCTTGGTTTGATTTTAAAAGTAGATGTTTAATATATTATCAAAGTAAGTAAATTTGTAATTTTATTAAGTTCTTGTATTTTTTAGTCTTAAAGCACATCTTAAAACTATTTTAAAGTAAATTTATCAACTATTTATTATAAAAGCAGATTTGGATGGCTAAATATTAAAAGCATGATAGAAAACTTGATATTGTTGTAAAAGTGTGGGATTATGCATTATGGTTTAAGATGGTAAAAGAAAACATTTTATCTTTAATTGCAGAATACTCAGAGATTTTAATAAAATAATTCATACATAAAACCACTTGGATTTTTTTGTTGTCAAAATTCAAAGAAGGAATGGTATGCAAGAACTTGGTTGTTCATTCATTCATTCATTTATTCATTTAACAGATATTTACTCTGCTGGGATATAAAGAGAATAATATTTGGTCCCTGTGGCTCGGCACCTGTGGCTCAATGGGCTAAGGCGCCAGCCACGTACACCTGAGCTGGTGGGTTCGAATCCAG
>CAUYRH010109154.1:0-21617 GCA_963574655.1 Perodicticus potto | reverse complement strand
TTCCCACCAGCAATGTAGAAGTGTTCCCTTTTCTCCATGTCCATGCCAACATCTCTGGTTTTGGGATTTTGTGATGTGGGCTAATCTTACTGGAGTTAGATGATATCTCAAAGTAGTTTTGATTTGCATTTCTCTGATGATTAAGGATGATGAGCATTTTTTCATGTATCTGTAGGCTGTGTGCCTATCTTCTTTGGAGAAGTTTCTCTTCAATTCCTTTGCCCACCCTGAGATGGGATCATTTGTTCTTTTCTTGCTAATACATTTGAGTTCTCTGTGGATTCTGGTTATTTGAGGCATAACCTGCAAATATTTTCTCCCACTCTGAGGGCTGTCTGCTTGCTATACTTACTGTGTTCTTGGCTGTGCAGAAGCTTTTTAGTTTGATCAGGTCCCAGTAGTGTATTTTTGATACTGCTTCAATTGCCTGGGGAGTCCTCCTCAGAAATATTCACCAAGGCCTATTCCTTCAAGAGTTTTCCCTGCACTTTCTTCTAGTATTTTTATAGTTTCATGTCTTAAGTTTAAATCTTTAATCTAGGGATGACAATCTCTTTTAATTGGCATGTTTAGAGCATTTACACTTAGTATAATTATTGATGTAGTTAGATTAGGTCTATTTTATTTTTTATTTAGAGATGGATTCACACTACATTTCCCAGGCTGGAGCTCAGTGCTATCCACAGGCATGAGCATCCACAGTGTAGCCTTGAACTCCTGGATTCAAGATGATCCTCCCACTTTAGCCTCCTGACTATCTGGGACTATAGGCATGAACAACCATGCTGCCACTTAATTGTTTGTTTAGTCCCTCTGATTGTTGTCTCTGTCTTTCTCCTTTCTGGCCTTCTTTTGAGCAATTGGAATTTTTTAGCATTCTTTTTTATTTTATTATCACTGTTATATAAATTACAATTGATTTAATTGGTGACTTTTTGACTAATTTGACTTTGTGATATTTTTTCAGAGGTTGTTTTAGGGATTACAATGCACATTACCTAGTCTATAGCAGTCTACCTACAGTTAGTATGTTACCATTCTAAGCTAAAAGTCAAAGTCTTACTGCTTTATTTTCTTCCTTTATGTTATAGTTATCATAGATAACTACATGTATCTGAAATACTCAATGGACAATGCTATAACTTTTTAGTGCAATAGTCATGCATCTTTAAAAAAAACTTAGGAAAAAATCCAATCTATTTTCCCAGACATTTACCATGTCCATTGCCCCTCTCTCATTTCTGAAGTTCCAGGTTGCCCTCTGCTATTTTTTTGCGAAAACTCAAATCATTTTCTTTAGCTTTTTTTTTTTGAGGGAGCCTGATGGTGACTAATTTTTGACGTTTTCCTTCATCTGAGAACATCTTTTTATTGCCTTCCTTCCTGGGAGATATTTTTTCCTGCATATAGAATCCAGAGTTGATATACTTTTTACTTTTTTCCTTGCATTTAAGAAAATAATGTGTTACCTCATGGGCACCATGGTTTCTGATAAGAAAGTCCCTGTCATTTGAATTGTTATACCGTGAGTTATTTTTATCTGTCTCCACCCAAGACTTTATCTTTGCTTCTTAGCTGTTTCATTATGTGCCTGGTTATGGTTTTATTTGAGGTTATCTTGTTTGGAGTTTGCTGAAATTCTTAGATCTGTAAATGTATGTCTTTTACAAAATTTAGGAAGTTTTCAATCATTATTTTTTCAGATAATTTTCTATATCATCCTCCTTTTCCTATTCTTCTGGAATGCCAGTGACATAAATGTTAGACCTTTTGGTATCATTCTAAAAGACCCTGAGTCTCTGATTATTTTCTTTTTCTGTATATTTCCCTATACTCTTCAGCTAAGATAATTTCTATGGATCTGCCTTCAATTTGTGATTCTTTTTATTAGTCATCTCTATACTTCTATTGAAACCATTCATGTAACTTTAATTTTATATATTATAATTTTTAGTTCTAAAATTTTTGTTTCTAAAATATAGTGTCTATTTTTCTGCTGAGAACCTCTATTGTTCCATTAGTTTCAAAAATGTACAACCATTATATCAAGGAGCATGGTTATATAGATTGTTTAATAAAATAGCTTTGGTAATTTCAGCAGCTGAACCATCTCAGAGTTGACATCAGCTGGTTGTTTCTTTCTTAATAAATGGTCACATTTTTATGGTTATTTGCATGTCAAGTAATTTTGGATTATATCCAAGTGTGGAAATTTTGACTATCATGTGTAAAACTCTGGGTCTCAGGAGGACACATGCTTTCTTTTTCATGTGGGTGTTTATACACACACACACACACATTTTGTTTGCTCTAGCAGACAATAAACTCAGTAACTTAAGACTTCAAGTTCTGACCTGCTTTTTATGGGTATTGTTTTCAATGTCAATTCTCTTTTCAAAGCTTTGCTTTGAAATAATAGCATGATAATATACCATGACATTGGTACAAGATATATGTATAATTTCTGTGTATCACCCTCGATAGAGTGATGTGTCCTCATAGGTCACAGCAACCTCCAACCCCTGGGCTTAGGTGATTCTCTTGCCTCAGCCTCCCGAGTAGCTGAGATTCTAGGCACCTGCCACAATGCTCAGCTAGTTTTTTTTTTGTTGCAGTTTGGCCAGGGCCGGCTTTGAACTTGCCACCCTTGGTACATGGGGCCAGCGCCCTACCCACTGAGCCACAGGTGATGCCCAATTTCTGTGGCATTTTTTCACATAGAGAGTCTTCTGTTTGTTTCTGCCCTACATGTGCACTGCTCCAGTCTGGCAGATGGGTGGTGTTGACTTATGGTTTACTTCTCAGCATTTGCTGAGCTGCTTTGGGTCTGGTTTGAGTAGGAACAGTTTGAGAGTGAGCCCAGGACCTGTGTGGTTCATATGCAGAGGTGAAGACCCCCTGCTGTCTTCTCTTTGGGGTTCCCCCATGCACTCTCACCCACCCCTTTCTCCAGTTGCTCTGAGAAAGAAAATAAGCTTTTTTTAGAGTATTAGGCAACTGAGGACACCATAGTGTGAAGCAGCAGGAGAAAAGAGCAGGGATAAATTAACAAGGGTAAATAACAGGGATTTCTTCCATACTCTCCACACTCAGCTCAGCTTTTATTATTCTGAGATATGTTCCTTCTATGCCTAGCTTGTTGAGAGTTTTTATCATGAAGTGGTACTGGATTTTATTGAATGCTTTCTCTACAGCTATTGAAATGATCATATAGTTTTTATTTTTACTTCTTGTGTTTGTGGTGAATCACATTTATTGATTTGCCTATGTTGAACTGTCCTTGGGATGAAACCCACTTGATCATGGTGAATTGCCTTTTTCAATTTACTTATAGTGATTTTGAGTATATCTACTTCTTTAGATTTTTTTAGTGCTTGTTAGAGGTACTTATGTTATACGAATATAACTTATCCTGGTCTACTGGTGTTGACATTTTATCAATTGATGTGAAGGATTCAAACTTTATCTCCCCTTAAATCCCTTTACCCTCACCTGCTTATGATTGTCCTAAATATTTGCTCTACCTACTTTCAGAAACACATCAGATAATGTTATTTTTGCTTCAATCATCAAACATAATTTTTTTTTTGGAAGTTTTTTGACGGGGGCTGAGTTTGAACCTGCCACCTCCAGTATATGGGGCCGGCGCCCTACTCCTTTGAGTCACAGGCGCCACCCTAAACATAATTTTTTAAAATACAAAAGAAGAATAATCTATAATGTTTACATATAATTTGAACTCATTCTGTTGTTCTGTCCTCCTGCCTGATGTTTTAATATTGCTACATTTATCATAGCCTTTTCATTTCATGAATTTCCTTTTGCTACTTTTCAGGGTAGGTCTTTTGTAGTTAAATTCTCATTGTTTTCCATAATCTGCATTTGTCTTGATTTCCTAATAATATCAAAAGAGTAGGTTTGCTGCATATAGGATGATAGTTGACATCACTTCCAAGTCATCAACACAAAAATAAAAATACATGTTATATATTTTTTCCTTAGGACTTTGAAAGTACGCTACTTTCTTTTAGCCCTTATGGTTTCTAATGAGGAATCTGATGTCATTTGAACTGTCCCTTTATTATTTCTGTCTCACTATTTTCAAAAATTTTCTTTATCTTTAGTTTTCAGGAGTTGTCAAACTCTTGAGCTCAAGCAATCCTCTTGCATCAGCCTCCTGAGTAGCTGGGACTACAGGTGCCTGCCCCAACATCCAGCTGTTTTTAGAGACAGTGTCTCGCTCTTGGTCAGGCTGGTCTTGAACTCGTGAGCTCAGGCAATCCACCTGCCAAGGCCTCCCTACTGCGATTACAGGTGTGAGCCACCATGCCCAGCCTGGCATGGATTTTTTTGAATTATTTTTTAAAACATGTTCTCAGCTTCTTGCTTTTGTAGGCATATATTTTTCCAAATTTGAGATATTCTCAGTCATTATTTTATCCAACACCTTTTTAGTCCCAAAATCTTTCTTTTTTCTTTGATAACATGAATGTTATATCTCTTGTTATAATTCCACATGTCCCTAGAATATTCTCAGGGAACTCACCATTGTGTGCTGGAGTTGCTAGCTTGTTTGCCTTGACTCTACCTCTCAGAGATGTCTTCTGCTTGTTTTATATATAATGTTCAGAGTTTTTAGCTGTACCTTATGATAGGAAAGAATTGTGTCTGCTCCATCTTCCTCCAGACTTGGAAGTCTGTGTGGTGCAAGTTTGTCTCAATTATTTCTTTATAATACAACTTATTATGAGGGGTTATAATGGTGTCACAGTAAGTCCCACTTCTGGATTAAAGATTTTTACAATTCAGTATCAAAGAAGGCAAAACAAAACTCTTTTGTTTCCTACTTCTGAAGGCAAAGGAAAGAAATAGAAATTATTTTTAAAAAAAAAACAAACCAAAAACATTTTTCTCAAAATTTCTGAAAGTTGCTCCAAATTAGATTCTATCTATCAACAGAGCAAATTCATTCATTGCTTCATTATGTTCTGATGTAATTCAAATAAGGTTCATTAATTTGGAGGGGTGGAGCAAGATGGCCAATTAGAGACATCGTCTTAATAGCCACTCATGACAAAAGAAGAGAAGGAGAATTCAAGCCACCGCTGTCCCATACCCAGGGACATCATTTCAGGTGCACAATGAAGCAGTGGGGGACTCCAGGAGCCAGTGAGGGTGTCTGGAGCTGAGGAAAACTAGCACAGAAGGCAAGTGCCTGGGTATAGGCCAGCCCTTCCTTGGAGGACTCGGCACAGGAAAAGTCTGTCTTGCAGGTTTTTTATTTTGAAGTCACCTGCTCACTGGTGTTGCCTTGGAAGACTTAAATGAATGAGTGGACTCGAACAGCATCAAGCAACTGGGTTGAGTATCAAGTGGGGCTGATCTCCCATTGGCTTGGCTACTAGCAGGATGCCACCATTGTGGGAAGGCCATGTGGGAGAAATGGTCTGCAGGGTCCTAGTGCACGGCCAGCTCTGGTATGTCTGCTGAGTTGAGACAATCAACCTTGGGGTGAGCTGAGCAGCCTTGCATCCCTGGAAAGGCCACTCAGTTGTCAGGAGGCACTGTTTGACTTGCTTCCTAAGAAACCTGGCTAGAGCTTTAGGACTCCAATCACACAGGGACTAAAAGCTAATGAAGCAACTAGGCCCTGATTTAGGGCAACTAAGGCAGGAACACAGAAATAGATCTCATTGGCAACAGGAGAGTGGCTTCTGGCCCCCATTTTATATATAGCAAAAGCAGTGTGTGTTCTCTGTTTCCTAACATTACAGCACCACCTAATGGCCAGGCAATATATGTGCATATACACACACACATACAGACACACACGTGTGCGTGTGCACACACACACCCCTAAAAGAAATATATATATATTTCTTTTATTTTTTGGTCCTCTTCCAGATTTTTTTACTTACTTTTTCTTTTTTTGTGTGCTGTTGTAGTTGCTGTTTTGGGTTTTTTTTTTTCTTCATTTTGTTTGTTTGTATCTTTCTCATTTTTACTTTCTTCAAAAGCAAGGGATCCTACATTTTTGTTATAGTTTTTTAGCTCATTTTATTACTTCTTTTTTATTTCTCTCCTTTTCTTCTCCTTAAATTAGATCCCTAGACTTAACCAGGAAGAAACAGATCTCTCGAACAGACCAATATCAACCACCCAGATCATAGAAACAATGAAAAATCTTCCAACAACAACAACAAAAAGCCTTGGACCAGATGGCTTCACACCAGAATTCTATAAAACTTTTAAGGAAGAGCTTGTACTTATACTGCAGAAACTATTCCAAAGCTTTGAGAAGGAAAGAACTTTCCCAAACATGTAAGAAGCAAATGTCACCTTGATACCAAAATCAGAAAAGGACCCAACCAAAAAGGAGAACTACAAAGCAATGTCACTAATCAATACAGATCTAAAAATACTCAATAAAATCTTAGCTAATAGACTGCAGCTGCACATTAAAAAAAAATTATACATCGCAATCAAGTAAGTTTGATCCCAGGGATGCAAGTTTGGTTTAGCACACTCAAATCCATAAATGTAATACACTGTATTATTAGAAGCAAAAACAAAGACTAATGGATCCTCTCAACAGATGCAGAAAAAGCATTTGATAAAATTCAGTATCCTTTTCTAATTAGAACACTGATGAATATAGGTATAGGTGGCACTCTTAAACTGAAGCCTTCTTTAACAAATCCACAGCGAATATACTGAATGGAAATAAAACTGAAAGCTTTCCCACTTAGAACTGGAATCAGACAAGTATTTACGCTA
This sequence comes from Perodicticus potto, assembly GCA_963574655.1. Classification (NCBI taxonomy): domain Eukaryota; kingdom Metazoa; phylum Chordata; class Mammalia; order Primates; family Lorisidae; genus Perodicticus; species Perodicticus potto. The sequence continues at coordinate 14,840 of CAUYRH010109154.1, read as the reverse complement.
TCACCACTACTATTCAACATAGTTCTGGAAGTTCTAGCCAATGCAATCAGGCAAGAAAAGAAAATAAAGGGCATCCAAATGGGGGCAGAGGAGGTCAAACTCTCACTCTTTGCTGATGATCTTATATTTATACAACCCCAGAGAGTCAACCACAATATTCCTGGAAGTACTCAAGTAATATAGTAATGTCTCAGGGTGTAAAATCAATGTCCACAAATCAATAGCCTTTGTATATCCCAATAACAGACAAGTTGAGAAGCTAATCAAAGGCACAATTTCCTTCACAGTAGCTTCAAAGAAAATGAAATATCTAGTAACATACTTAACAAAAGAGGTGAAGGACCTCTACCAAGAGAATTATGAAACCCTAAGAAAAGAAATAGCAGAGACATTAACAAATGGAAAAGCATACCATGCTCCTGGCCTAGAAGGATCAGCATTATTAATGTCTATACTACGTAAAACAATCTACAGATTCAATGCAATCATCATTAAAATATAAACATCATACTTTGAAGAACTAGAAAAAGTAGTTCTTCATTTCATATGGAACCAGAAAAAAAAAAAACCCATATAGCCAAGGCAATTTTTAGTAAATAAAAACAAAGCCAGAGACATCACTGCCAGACTTCAGATTATATTACAAGTCCACAATGGTCAAAACATAATGGTTTTGGCACAAAAATAGAGACATAGGCATATGGAACAGAATAGAAAACCAAGAGATCAAACCAGTCTCTTATAGCCGGGTGATCTTTGATAAACCAAACAAAAGCATGCACTGGGGAATATAATCCCTATTCAATAAATGGGAGAATGAAATAACCACATGTAAAAGACTGAAACTCGACCCACACCTTTCACCACTTACAAAAATAGACTATAAAAAAGTGTGGGAATTGAGGATGTCAGCCTGGGTAAATATTTTATGAAGAAGGCTTCAGTGGAAATGGCAACAACAACAAAAATAAACAAATTGGACTTAATTAAACTGAAAAGCTTTTGCACAGATAAGGGCACAACAATTAATGCAAATAGACAACCTTCTGAATGGGAAGAGATATTTGCATGTTATGAATCTGACAAAGGCTTGATAACTAGGATTTATGGAGAACTCAAATTAACCAACAAAAAAAAAAAAAAAAAAAAAGAGTAAACAATCCCATCTATCACTGGGCAAGAGTCATGAACAGAACCTTCTCTGAAGAAGACAGACAAATAGCTAACAAACATATGAAACAATTCTCATCATCCCTAATCATCAGAGAAATGCAAACCAAAACCACCCTGAGATATCGCCCAACCCCAATAAGATTACCTCAGAGCAAAAAGTCCCAAAGGTGCAAATGCTGGCACAGATGTGGAGAGAGGGGAACTCTTTTTCACTGTTGGGTGGGACTGTAAACTAATACAGCCTCTTTGAAAAGAAGTATAGAGAATCCTTTAAGAACTCAAATTAGACCTCCCATTTGACCCTGCAATCCCACTACTAGGCATTTACCCACAAGAAAAACATCATTTGATCATAAAGAAGTAATTAAATGATTCACTTTAAAATCACCTGCTTTCAAAATATCATATAACTAATTTTTGAGTGGCACTTTAAAGTTTATCAGAGAGCCTAATAAGCATTTTTTCTTTCTTTCTTTTTTTTTATTGTAGAGACAGAGTCTCACTTTTTCACCCTTGGTAGAGTGCTATGGCATCACAGCTCACAGCAACCTCCAGCTCTTGGGCATAGGCTATTCTCTTGCCTCAACCTCCTGAGTAGCTGGGACTACAGGCGCCCACCAGAATGCCTGGCTATTTTTTGTTGCAGTTTGGCCAGGGCCAGGTTTGAACCCGCCACCTTCAGTATATGGGGCCGGTGCCTTACTCACTGAGCCATAGGCACTGCCCTAATAAGCGTATTTTCCAACTTTGCTTCAGTCTAGGAATTAAGTTTCACAGAAGTTGAATTATTTATCCAAATTAATGGTGGAAATGGAAAGCTTAGGATATTTTATTGCCCATATTTGAAGGTTGGAAAATGGATCAGAATTATTCTGTGTGCCTTCAAGAAAACCAATGATCTAGACGTAAGGAGAATATTTTTAAAATCGTAGAGTATACAAAGATGAAATGAATTGCTCTGGGTGGTAATAACTTTTTTCATCTCTGGAACAATTCAAACATCAGTTAGATATCCCTAAGGAGTTCAGATTTATTGAGGTCAAGATTCAAGCATTGTTTATGTTATTGATAATGATGGCCTCTGTGGTCTCTAATAGCTTATGATTTTATACAACTCTATCGGTGATTTGTACCAAGTTTGGATTTTGGGATACGGGGGCTAACATGAATGTTTGAATTCATGCTTTGTGTCTAAACCACAACTGAAAACATCATATGCTATTCAAAGAAGTCATCTATTCAATTTTTATTTCCGTGGTATATTGTCTACTAATTAAAATAAGAGATTTTTAAATCATTAATTGTAGAAATAATAAAATATTTATTATATGTATAAAATATGAATAATTAAATTACATGATCGTGTTAGATTTTTCATCCATTATTCCTCAGTTCAAAGAGAGATTTGAGGCAGATGTATGATAAAGAAGCTTGTTGCACTCTGAATGTCAATATTGGCCAATTTCAAGGAAACAAGGTTAATTTCATATGCTCTTTTTGTGCCCTAATTATTAAAGCAATTGTCACTTTTATAACCAGTATTCCTAGCTGTCCCCGAATTGAAGAGAGAAAATAGAGTCTCATAAACTTGATTACCAATAATTGAAACACCACACTTACTTTAGCAAGATAATTATTGTTGTCTTCAGTGGGACCATACTCTGCTGATTGTGAGATTTTGCCTAGTCTCACCTTCTGCCGCTAGAAAACATGTCCAGGCATATTTGAGAGGAGCAGATGGGCAGTAATAATACATGCTTTCTAAGTGCATCACCAGAAATCCAAATGCTCTTTTACTTACTTATCTCTGTATTTGCTATTAGAGGACTTCAGGTGACTTAGATATTAGTATCTGTATAGACTCCTTTTTATTTCATTCACAGGAAATTGTTTCAAACATGAAAATAGCAACTATTTTTTTCTGACACTGTCAGCAATTGGCATTGAGAGACTTTAGTTATATCTCTCTGATGATATATTTTGGAATGTCTCTTTAAGGCCTTTTTATAAGCTGGCCCTCCAGACTTTTATGAGAAATTAGAATGGAGAGAAAAACTCTTAGTAGGACTAAATGTTGTCTCATTGTATAAAAATATCTTTCAATTGTGATTTATCTCTGAAAACAAGATATTCTGTCTTCATTACTGGTAAAACAATGTTAAGTATCATTTCTAAATTAAAAGAAAATTGTAATACAACCATTAGACTATGTCTATGAATACTAGCTGGAGAAGCATTGGCTTATAACTTAATTTTAAAACATCTTTAGGATCATAAATTATATGATTTAAATAGAGCATAATAATTTTAATAAATGGCTGCTGTGTAGAGCATTTTTAATTCGAACTGTTGTCAATATTACGTTTGATGAATGAAATTGAGAGTGTCTAAGAAGGCTACTTCTACTGGTTTAAAATCACAATTTCTAATAGATCATGCTCTTAAAATAATCAGTACTCATGAGTCAAAATTATTCACACATAACTTGGAAGTTGTCCCTAAAGCAATATGTGGATAAAGAGTACTTTTACCAAAATATAATCATAATTTAATCCTTTTATTGTTGGTACATGTGAATTTGGGGGCAATCCCATAATTATAAAAAAGATAAAGGCATGCTACACTTGTGCCTTACATAACAGGAGCACGCAGGGCTCTGCAGAGATGGCAGTTCACTGCCTAGCACACAGACTATGCCAGCATCATTCAAAATACATTAATATGCCAACTACCCCCGTTTTCATTGTATAGATGAAGAACTGAATCAGGAGTGGGGTCATTGATCCGAGGTTAGACCTGATCTGCTCAGAGTCAAGATTTGAACCAGGCTGTCTGCTCTGAACTTCAAGTTCTTAATTCTCATCCGGTAACATGTTACTTTCCTTACTCAGCATCCATTTGTTCACTGAACATAATCATCTAAACCAAATCGAAATTTCACCAGTATTGAATGTCAGGTGACTTTTTTTTTCTGACCTGCTTTAGGATGAGACTTTTATTAATTTGGCTTTCCTTGTCTACAGACAGAACATTTGCCTCTCTGCAAAATTAGCAATTAGGTCCTTGGCTTGGCTGCAAGCATTTTCACATAACTGCTAAGATAATAAACAACTCCTACTTTTCAACACACAGCGTTATCCGTTAGAATGCAGTAGCCACAAAATGGCCAAATTTTTAAGGGAACAGTGATCCTCTAAGAGGCAGTATTTGCCTGCCCTAGGACTCCCAGTAGTTATTATGCCTGGTCCCCTGTGACACCCAGGACACTTCTCCTCTAAATCATCAGCCGATTGTCCAGGCTGACCTTGACTTTTTGGACTCCAAATATCCTATGCCTCAGACTCTCAAGTATCTGGGGTGAGAGGGGCATGCCACTGTGCCCTAAAATATAAATCTTTTAAATTGCTACCTATTATACCACCGTGTGAATATACTTATTCACAATTTACTTATCCGGTTTTTCATTGAAAAGCATTTAGGTTGCTTGAAGTTTTTATCTGCACACATTATTTTGCAGGTTTACATCTTTTGGTCAACATATATATCCATTACTCTTAAATAAATACCTAACAGTGAGACCGTCATGTCAAAGTGTAGGGTTATGTTTAATTTCAAAAGATACTGTCACATCTTTCAAATTACTTCCCATTTGTAGTGTATGAGAGTTCCAATTTCCCCACATCTTTGCCAATGCTTGATATAGTTAGTCCTTTGAATTTTAAGCATTTTGTTGGTTGCACAATGATATCACATTTTGGTTTTGATTTGCATTTTTCTACTGAGTAATGATGTCGAACACTTTATATAACAGGGCACCAAAAAATATATACATATTTAAAGTCATCTTGTTGGAAGTAAAACCAATCATTCTCAAAAAACTGTTTCAATTGCAGGTAACATGGATGTGTGTAACATTGTTAGGTACACTTGACCAGTAACAATACCTTAAATTCAACTTCAAAAAGTAATCCTTAAATAACATCTCTTAAAATATGTATACATTTTTTGGTACCCTCTTATAATAGGTGTACTTTTTATGTATACATACGATAATATGTATTATTATACATATAATACGTACATGTATTTTTTTGAGAGGGGATCTACATAATCCATGCTAGTTGTGAATTCCTGAGCTCAAGTGGTCTTCCTAACTTAGCCTCCTAGGTAGCTGGGATTACAGATACATTCCACTGTGCCTGGATGAGCACTTTTTAAAATTGGTTATTGGTCATTTGGCTATCCTCTTTTATGAAGCACAACCTGAACATCCAATTTTGCCCATTTCAGTAACTGGCTTGTCGGGTTTTTTTTGAGACAGAGTCTCACTATGATCCCCTCGGTAGAGTGCCGTGGCATCACACAGCTCACAGTAACCTCCAACTCCTGGGCTTAGGTATTTTTCTTGCCTCAGCCTCCCAAGTAGCTGGGACTACAGGCATCTGCCACAACGCCTGGCTATTTTTTTGTTGTTGTTGAAGCTGTCATTGTTGTTTAGCAGCTTGGTGCATGTGGCTGATGCTGTAAACACTGTGCTACGGGCCCTGAACCTTTTTGTTTTGTTTTGTTTTTGAGACAGAGTCTCAAGCTGTTGCCCTGGGTAGAGTGCCATGGCATCCCAGCTCACAGCAACCTCAAACACTGGGGCTTAAGCAATTTTTTTGTCTCAGCCTCCCAAGTAGCTGGGACTATAGGCACTGGCCACAATGCCTGGCTATTTTTGTTGTTGTTGTTGCAGTTGTCATTGCTGTTTTAGCTGACCCAGGCTGGTTCAAACCCGCCAGCCATGGTGTATGTGGCTGGTGCCCTAGCTATGGGTGCCACCAGCTTATCTTTTTCTTATTGATTCATAGGAATTCTTTATATATTCTGGATACTAATCTTCTGTTCAATCTGCATATTACAAATATCTTCTCTGAACCTGGAACTTGCCTTTTCACTCAAGTAGAGTCTTTTGATGAAAAGCAGTTCTTAGTTTTCATCTAATCCATTGTATCAGTCTTTCCTTTTAAATTGTACTTTTATTGTCCTAATTAAGAATTTATGTCTTCCCTGGGGAAAAGTATAACAGATGGAATGGCTTGGAAAAGGGTAAAACTTCTCTTTCTCTTTAGAATCTACCTTATGTGGGGGTGGGGAATTAAAATCTACATCTCTGCCTCAGGCCAGTGGTCAGAGCAGCAAGGGAATGTCCTTTGTACTTTGTACCACAGGAGATGGCTCAACTGAACTATCTGGACAGAAGCTATGAGATTGTTTTCACAGGAGATGGGATCCATCAGAACCATCAATTGCAGTTAAGCAACAATACCTTGCAACTTAAAATGCTTAACTCTGCTCTTCTGTTTATAGAGAGGACCATGATACTTCAAGACAGGCTTCTGCCATTCTTATTTGCTGCCAAATCAATAAACCTCCTTTTCCTTCTCCTCAAACCAGTTAGTTGTCTGGGGGTTGGGACATTCCTTTCCCTGGATTGGACATCTGTTGGAAGGGCGGAGGCTGGTCCATTTACCTTTCCTAGGTGGGATATCAGGTAGGAAAGGGTAGGGGGTTGATTCTTTTAGGCAGGTCTGCCCTATTTGGGCAGGGCTTGACTTTATCACTTACTACTCAAGAGTCACATGACTGCTGGTGATAAAGGTTCTTAGCTTTCCTCATTGCACCCATAGATAGCATCAACCTTATGAAATATAAGGCTAGTTTTTGAGATATCTGCTAGGCCTGCATCCTGGTGGATGAGCTGACCCACCAAGACTAGCGGCCCATGCCAAGGAACAGCTCAACTGGTCTTTCTACCCCTACTCAGCAGCTGACTCACACAAGAAAACAATTTCTACACCCCTATGGTCCCACCCCAAACCCAGCCAATCAGCAGATCCAGTTCCCTAGCTCTTTGCCCGACTATCTTTAAAAATCCTTTCTCTCAAATTCTCAGGGATGTGGATTTGAAAAATTCCTCCTGTCTCCTTGTATGGTGCCTGAAACATTAAACATCTATTGTCTCAGTGTATTGGCTTCTTCTTGAACAAAGGACGATGAATGTGGTTGGGCAGTAACACTTAATGCCTTCTGAAAATTTTCAGAGTCTATCTCAGAATGCACCTGGCTCCCATGAAGACAAATACAATAAGCAATATGTATAGGTTTAAATGTGAAATTATGGATTCCTCTTTTCTCTTCTCCTTAGATTCACTCTCACTTCCTTACAATGTTAGATGAGCCGTCTGTGGTCCCACATAACAAGCTTTGATAAATGGCAGCTGATAAAATGACAGTTATTTAAGTCATTTAGCTAAGGAAGATCCTATTAACAGAATGAACTTAGAAAATTAGGAGTTGTTCAACAGAAGCCAGTTTGCGGTAGTCATCATTGTGGAAAATCTGCACTTTGTTTGTATCTACAACACGGAAACACATTTTTGACTGAGATTCTCTGGTGAAAAAACCATAGTTTGTGAAGATAAGCCAAACAGAGCAAAAGAATATAGGTGTGGAAGAAGTGATATGGCTGATCATCTTCTTAGCTCGGCTATTTTTGAAGCATGGAAAACTTCCCCTTGGTCCTTTGAAGGTTTGGTGAAAAATCAATGCACAAAAGGCAGCTTAATTGGAGAAAGAGCATGCAAAATTAGTGTGCACATCGGGAAGAGCCAGAGCGGTTACCCCTGCACCTGTTAAGGGTGGAAGCTTATATACCATCTCCAGGTTACAGACAGCATGGGGGTTGGATCTTAGTAAAATGGATTATGGGAGAGAGAGAAGGGAGGGCCAGGCTGGCAAAGGTTGGCTTGTTATGTAGATGAAACCTGGTAAGTAGCAGCCTTTACAGAGAATAAATATTAAACTTTTTTTTTTCTTCTAGACCTTTAAACGTGTCAGACTATCAGCTAACCTTTCCTAGATCCAGACAAGGAGAGGCCTGGATGCATGGGTGATTTTTTACAGTTCTAAAATTTTGCCACAAAAGACAGTTTTGCAGAGCTATTTCTCCTTATATCTTACTGAGAACATCTCCAAATAAGTCCAAAAATATGTTCTAGGGAAAATATACTGATTTCCTTTAAATGTAAACTGACTTAAGAAACATTTGGGAGGTGGCTCGGCGCCTGTGGCTCAGTGGGCTAAGGCGCCAGCCACGTACACCCGAGCTGGCGGGTTCAAATCCAGCCCGGGCCTGCCAAACAATGATGGCTGCAATCAAAAAATGGCTGGGTGTTGTGGCGGGCGCCTGTAGTCCCAGCTACTTGGGAGGCAGAGGCAAGAGACTCGCTTGAGCCTAGGAATTGGAGGTTGCTGTGAGCTGTGATGCCACAGCACTCTATCCAGGGTGACAGCTTGAGGCTCTGTCTCAAAAAAATAAATAAAATAAATAAAAATAGCCGACCTATTATGGCAGGTGCCTGTAGTCCCAGCTACTGGGGAGGCTAACACAGGAGGATCACTTGAGCCCAAGAATTTTAGGTTGCTGTGAGCTATGACACCCATTGCACTCTACCCAGGGTAACAGAGTGAGACTTACAGTGTGTATATATATGTAAATGATATATATAAATAATCTACATTTTGGCCACCTCTTTGTAAAAATGTTGTAATGCATATTTTGTAATTAAAGGTACATTTAGCTACAATTTCCCATTTTTCCTATGTATGGCTACTTCATCGGCAACCTTGAGAATAGCCTGTATATTTATCAAAGAACTAGTGAAAAAAAAACAAGAAACAAGATACTTTCAAATTTGAGCCAGGTACGATGGCTCACACCTGTAATCTTAGCACGCCAGGAAGCCAATGAGGATGGATTGCTTGAGTTCAGGAGTTTAAGACAAGCCTGAGCAAAAGCGAGACCCCATCTCTTAAAAATAAATAGCCAGGCATGTAGCAGGTGCCTGTAAGTCCCAGTTACCTGGAAGGCTGAGACAAAAGGATCACTTGAGCCCAAGAGTTTAAGGTTCTGTGAGTTATGATGCCACCGCACTCTAGTGACTAAATAAGACTCTGTCTCAAAAAAAGGTATTTTCAAATTTGATAACACAAATAAAAAGCTAATAGAACTGGTAGAGACTGAAAAGTAATGGTAAGGAAATCTCCCAGAAATTACAACACAAAGCCAAAGTGCAATAGTTGAAACCAAGAGATTAAAAAAAATCAAATGATTCATGAAGTCTAACATCCCAGTAATAAAAGTTCCAGAATGAAACAATAGAGAAAATGATTCCCTTCATTTTTATCAGAGCGGAAAGGTGAGAAGCAAAGACTTATCAAAGAAAAATTTCAAGAAAATTCCCCCTCACTGATTGAGAAATTTCAAGAAAATATCCCTTCACTGAATGAGATTAGTCTCCAGAATTCCCCCAAGATACTGAATTTTTTAAAAAGTGATAATAAACTGGTGCAGTGGCACATGCCTGTAAGCCTAACACTCTGGGAGGCCAAGGCAGGTGTATTGCCTGAGCCCACAGAGACCAGTCTGAGCAAGTGTAAGACCTGCCACTAAAAGTAGCTAGACATTGTGGCAGGTGCTTATAGTCCCAGCTACTCAGGAGGTTGAAGCAACAAAATCTCTTGAGCCCGGGCAGTGCCTGTGGCTCATTGGGTAGGGCACCGGCCCCATATACCAAGTGGTGGGTTCAAACCCAGCCCGGCCAAACTGCAACAAAAAAATAGCCAGGCGTTGTGGTGGGCACCTATAGTCCCAGCTACTTGGGAGGCTGAGGCAAGAGAATTGCCTAAGCCCAAGAGCTGGAGGTTGCTGTGAGCTGTGACGACAAGAGTACTCTACTAAAGGCAATAAAGTGAGACTCTGTCTCTACAAAAATAAAAATCTCTTCAGCCCAAAAGTTTGAGGTTGCTGTGAGCTATGACACCACAGCACTCTATCAAGGGTAACAAAAAGAGATTATCTCCAAAATAATAAATGAATTAATTAAATGAAAAGTGATAACGTAAGAAGATCACAAAAGTTTACAAAATAGTACTTCCTAACTCCACCTTGCTAATGAAGAATATCTTTTCAATCATTCAAACAATACTTATTAGGCACTACTCAAAGAGCTGGGAACAGAAATGAAGAAGAGGGTTACTAAGAAGAAACAATTCAAAGTGTCTGCCTTTGGGAACCGGGGCTAGAAGGAAGAAATGGAAAAGTCAGAAGGCAAAGTTGGAAGATTTTTTTTTTTTGAGACAGGGTCTTAGACTTGTTACCCAGGCTGGAATACAGTGGTGTGATCATAGTTCACTGTAACCTCAAACTCCCAGGCTCAAGAAATCCTCTCACATTGGCCTCCCAAAGTGCTGGTATTATAGGTATGGGTCACTGGCACTCAGCCACAAATTCTATATGTTCTTATTTCAGGACCTAGGATCACAGAAGAGATTTTATCAAATATAATCCCCCTCATAGAAGCATTTCTTTTTTAATTGTACGTGGGTAATGAATGGGGTGTGTCAGATCTTTTCTACTTTCAAAGTTTTAAAATGAGGCTCGGTACCATGGCACAGTGGTTACAGCACCAGCCACATGTGCTGAGGCTGTTTGGTTCGAACCCAGCCTGGGCCAACTAAACAACAATGACACCTGCAACAAAAAATAGCTGGGCATTGCACTGGGCGCCTGTAGTCCCAGCTACTTGGGAGGATGAGGAGTTTGAGGTTGCTGTGAGCTCCACAGCACTCTACCCAGAGCGATGTAGTTAGACTCTAGTCCTATTAGCTTTTCATTCGTATTATCAAATTTGAAAATATCTTTTTTTTGAGACAGAGTCTTATTTAGTCACTAGAGTGCTGTGACATCATAACTCATAGAACCTTAAACTCTTGGGATCAAATGATCCTCTTGCCTCAGCCTTCCAGGTAACTGAGACTACAGGTACCTGCCACACGCCTGTCTATTTATTTTTAAGACATGGGGTCTCGCTTTTGCTCGGGCTGGTCCTAAACTCCTGAGCTCAAGAGTTTGAGGTTGCTGTGAGCTGTGACACCACAGCACTCTACTGAGGGCGACATAGTGAGACTCTGTCTCAAAATAAATAAATAAATAAAGTTTTGGCTTGGTGCCTGTGGCTGAAGTGGCTAAGTAAGGCGCCAGGCACATACACCTGAGCTGGTGGGTTCAAATCCAGCCCAGGCCCGCCAAACAACGACAGCTGCAACCAAAAAATAGCCAGGCATTGTGGCAGGCGCCTGTAGTCCCAGCTACTTGGAAGGCTGAGGCAGGAGAATCGCTTGAGCCTAGGAGTTGGAGGTTGCTGTGAGCTGTGACACAACAGCATTCTACCTAAGGTGATAGCTTGAGGCTCTGTCTCAAAAAAAAAAAGTTTTAAACCTAAATTAAAAACAAACCTTTAAAAAGTAATTTAGAAAAAAGACTAGCTCAAGGTAAGAATGAAGCAATTTAAAATTCTTTGAATGTTCTCTTTAATGAACTACTCAAAGAGAAATATAGCACTAACGGAGCCATTTACTTGCAGGTTTAATAACATTTCACTAGTGGAAATCAATAAAGTTATAGCTGTATTGGCAACATCAGCACTAGAAAAATATCACCTACAAAATTATGCTCTTTACCTAATTAGGAGATGACAAATTATTTATTATTCTGTAAGACAAAGCTAACTGAATTCTAATATGTATCTTGCAGAGCTAAAACAGCCACAAACTGTAAGTAATAGTAACAACAGTAAATCCTACTTTCTTATACAATGCCTTAGTTCAGAATCAGTGAAGCCCAACCTAACCAAAGGTAGAAATCACCACAATAGCATCTGTCATTATCAAGATCACTAACAAAATCCCATGTTTTTAAATTCACTAGTTATATGTCATTTACACATTTCTATAAATTTACACTGGCTTCTAAGCTCGAGTCAATGAGTTCCACCCCACTAATGACCTAAAAACATTAAACAACGGTGGAAAAAAAATTAGTATTTAGACACGGAAAATTTTTAAAAGGCCAAATATAACTATCATCATCAAAAACCACATACATCGGGTGGCGCCTATAGCTCAAAGGAGTAGTGCACCAGCCCCATATACCGGAAGTGGCGGGTTCAAACATGGCCCCTGACAAAAACTGTAAAAAAAAAAAAAAACGCACATACATCATATTACCTTTACAATTTTTTTAAGAATCAGGGTCTCGTTATGTTGCCCAGGATAGCTTTAAACTCCTGGGCTCAAAGGATCCTCCCACCTCAGCCTCCTAAGTAGCTGAGAGTACAGTAGGCACACACCACCACAGTAGTCTTCCAGAATATATATAAACCATTTTACCAAGCTTCATGGAATACCACATTTGCTATCTTCTGAAGTTTTTTTTTTTTAATCTTCTGAAGTTATTAAAGATATTGAACACCAACAAATCACTTTCTGTATATTCTTTGCAGCTGGAAAAGCTTCAGTACACATAGTTTATTAATGATAAGGCGCTAGGGTCAGAAAGAATACAGAAGGAAACTGTACAAAGGAAATACTTGAAATTTTAAACAGAGATGTATCACTATACTTGTACCTTCTGTTTTAATTGTACATGACATATAATGCATGACCCAACAAGGCTCCTACATATTTCTAAGTTATAGAATGCAGAATAAGAAAGAAGCCACTGCCCTCAAAACACAGTGAACACCTGGCATATGCAGGCTGGGAAGAGATATGATAAGGCTAGCAGTAACAATATCCAGGAAACAGGGTTAGAGTAGAAATCCAACTAGCTGAGCAGTCTGGAACGCTTGGGTATCCATCTATGAGATATGGGAGATTAGTCTCAGAAGTAGGTCACAATGAGGGACTCAGTCAGTCAGAGTTTTAGAGATTGAGTATGTAATGACAAGGTCAGAGTTGGCAACCCATGGATTAAGGTACCTGAGCAACAAAAGGACAGGAGCCATGAAACGAGGCACTATTGGGTGGCACCTGTGGCTCAGCGAGTTGGGAGCCAGCCCCATATACAGAAGGTGGCAGGTTTGAACCCGGCTCCAGCCAAACTGCAACAACAGAAACAGCCGGGTGTTGTGGTGGGCGCCTGTAGTCCCAGCTACTCAGGAGGCTGAGGCAAGAGAATCGGCTAAGCCCAAGACCTGGAGGTAGCTGTGAGCTGTGAGGCCATAGCACTTTAATAAGGGTGATAAAGTGAGACTCTGTCTCCAAAAAAAAAAGGAAAGAGGTTCCATTGCTCATTCTAGGTACTTAGACAGAAACCAAGTAGAGGAGAACCTCCATAGCTAATGACCTCTCCTCTGACCACCTCAAGTTGACCTAATTTTTTTTTTTTTTTTTTTTTTGTAGAGACAGAGTCTCACTTTTTCACCCTCAGTAGAGTGTTGTGGCGTGACATAGCTCACAGCAACCTCCAATTCCTGGGCTTAGGCGATTCTCTTTCCTTAGCCTCCAGAGTAGCTGGGACTACAGGCGCCCGCCACGCCGCCTGGCTAAGGTTGACCTAATTTTCACAGACCGGACATACACCAGGTGTATGTTCAGTACAGTAAGCTTAGTTCCTTACGTTGACCAGTTTGGTAAAGATCCTTGGATGATCGACTTACAGAGATTCTACTGTATTTTTCATAACAGATCAAAATGATATTTCCCACAGGTTAGTTTGGGGAAGGGAAGCAGGAGGGAGGAGGAAAATCTTCAAGCACCTTTAGGTCTGAATCTTAATGAATTATCACTCCCAGAGATCAAATGATGGCTGATACAGACCATACAGAAAAGCAGGTGGTAAAAATATTTGTCTATCGATGAATATAACAAGTATCCAAATATCTGAAGGCATAGTATCATGCTGAAAATAGCTCAGTATTAATGTAACGCAACTCTGCCTGGTAAGAAAGAACACGAGGCTTGGCGCCTGTAGCTCAGTGGCTAGAGGAGTGGCCACATAACACCGGAGCTGGCAGGTTGGAACCCAGCCCAGGCCTGCCAAACAATAATGACAACTACAACAATAACAACAACAACAAAAAATTGTAGGATGTTGCAGTGGGCGCCTGTAGTCCCAGCTACTTGGGAGGCTGAGGCAAGAGAATCACTAAAGCCCAAGAGTTTGAGGTTGCTGTGAGCTATGATACCACAGGACTCTACCCAGGTCAACATAGTGAAACCCTGTCTCAAAAAAACAGTGACACACATACGCAGGAAAACATGAGTGAAAAAAAAACCCTATCAAATTGGTTTTTTCAGACAGCAACTCACCTATGGCATCATACATCTAGGAGGGGAATGGAGTTTGGGTTGGTGATATATGTCTACATGATAAAAATCTGAAGTAAATATGTCAACATATTAAGAGGTGATAAAGCTAGGTAGTAGGCACTACGTTGTTCTCACTTTTCTACTTACTAAAAATATTCCAAAATATTTTCCAAAATAAAAAGTGAATAGAATCAAATAGAAGCGGCTCGGCGCCTGTGGCTCAATGGGCTAAGGCGCCAGCCACGTACACCTGAGCTGGCGGGTTCGAATCCAGCCCGGGCCGCCAAACAGCAATGACGGCTGCAACCAAAAAATGGCCGCGCGTTGTGGCGGGCGCCTATAGTCCCAGCTACTTGGGAGGCAGAGGCAAGAGACTCGCTTGAGCCCAGGAATTGGAGGTTGCTGTGAGCTGTGATGCTACAGCACTCTATCCAGGGTGACAGCTTGAGGCTCTGTCTCAAAAAAAAAAA
>CAUYRH010109153.1:0-19219 GCA_963574655.1 Perodicticus potto | reverse complement strand
GTTGTTTAGGATATTGCATCCTCATTTATAAGTGAAATATGTTTGTAATTTCCCTTTATAATAATATATTTTTTCCAATTTTAATATCAGGTATATCCAGATGAAGTAGAATGATTTTGAAGTATTTCTTCTTTTTCTATTGCCTATAATATTTGGCATGATCTGTATGTTGAAATTATCTTTTATTTTTATTTATAAATATTAGTTGTCTATTTTTTGAGACGTTGGAAAAAAAATAAGAAGTTAACTGATGACTCCATACTGAACCCCCTAGTCAAAGTATTCTATGATAGACATACTCTTATCTGACAATGTGAATGTTACTTTTTTTGCATTATTAATATCATCATTATTACTGCTCAATATTTCATTGTAGCATCATCTGATTTCTTTTCTGAATGTATTTATCTTCGTTCATTCTTTACGAGGTTTTTGTTTCTAGTCCTTATCTTAAATATTGTTATTGTTATTAAATGTTAAGCCTTTTTAATTTTGTGAAGGCAAAAATTGGAAACAAAACCCAAATAAACACATGTATATGTATAGAGAAAATTTAAAAAAGAGACTTTAAATCTTCTGTATAGCTAGGGACACAACAATTGGAGCAAACAGACAACGTTCAGATGGAAAAAGATATTTTCATGTTATGAATCTGACAAAACATTGATAATTAGAATCTACAGAAAACTCAAATTAAACAACAGAAAAACAGCAAACAACCCCATCTACCACTGGGAAAGAGACCTGAACTGAAACTTCTCCGAAGAACACAGACAGATGACCAATAAACAAATGAAAAAACCCTCATCTATTTTGAGGGAAATGCAAATAAAATCCACCTTGAGATACAACTTAATCCCAGTGAGAACAACCCACATTATGAAGTCCCAAAGCTGCAGAAGCTGATGCAGATGTGGAAAGAAGAGAACACTTTTACACCGTTGGTGCGACTGCAAGCTAATACAGACTTTTTGGAAGGAAGTATGGAGAATCCTCAAAGAGCTCAACATAGACCTTCTATTTGATCCTGTGATGCCATTATTAGGCATCTACTCGGAAGAAAGAAATATCCTTTTATCATAAGGACATTTGTACTAGATTACTTATCACAGCTCAATTCACAATTGCCAAGGTGTGGACACAACCTAAGTGTCTGTCAACCAATGAGTGGATTAATAAACTGTAGTATACTGTACACCACAGAAGATTATTCACCCATAAAAAATGAAGACTATACATCTTTTGTATTAAGGTGGAGTTAAATATAGTCTTCTTAATAAATTATCACAGGAATGGAAAAACAAGTCTCCAGTGTACCTAATACTAATATAAAGCCAGTAGATGAGCTAAAACACACACACATAAGAAAAAAAACTCAATTCAATCAATTTAGGGGTGGGATGGGAAAGATGGGAGCAGACAAGGGAATTGGTGTGCTCCCACCTAATGGGCACAATGTATGAGAATATGGCACACCTCCTGAGTGTGGGACACAACTACAATAGGGACTTTACTTAACAAATGCAAACATTGTAACCTAATTGTTTGTACCTTCATATCAGTCTGTAATTTTAAAAAGTATATTTACCATTTAAAATATTAAAATAAGAATAAATGTTTTTATAAATGATAAAAGAACTATGACTCCTATAAGAAAGCAACTGTATTCTTCTTCTCATATAAAATTTTTCAAATTCAAATATATTCTTACAAATTAGTAAGCAAGACACAAATATACCATGTCAATAAATATAATATTATTCTAACAGTACAAGTAAATATAGTACAGTTATACCAGATAAAGAAATAAGATGAGAATGTATTAAAAATAAGAGTAATAATTATCAGTATTTGAAATTTGTAACATCATATTAATATATCTGGGAAACCCAAAGATATCATAGAAAGATATTTAGAATAAATAAGAAAATTCGGAAAACTAAGTTTTTAAAATAGATAACAATCCTTAACTTTTTCTAAGAATCAGCTAGAAAATGTGATTAAACTGATTTTCATTTATGACTCACAAATGAGATAAGCTAAAAATACTTAGGAATTAATTAGAAATATGTAAGACCTATATAAAAAGAAGATTCAAATTCTCCTAAGGGATTTTCCTAAATAAAGAAAAGTCTTACCTATTTAAATGTAAATAGGTCATTTTTCCTAATTTTATATGTTCATTAATGCATTTTATATACTTATCATTTCCCTTACATTAATCCCTACAGTTAAGTATTAATAGTTGCAAAATATTCAGTAGACACCTAAACAAAAGAAATAGATTTTAGCATTTCAATATAAATACACAGTTTTGAAAACAGCCAATGTAATACAGAGAGTATCTGTATATCGTTGATAAACTTACCATTTTATAAACAATATGATAACATTTGGAACTATGCAATGTGATTCATCTGAAGACCAACCACTGAATAGAAGGTTGGAAGCAAACCAAAATTCATGTGATAGTTTAGAATATGATAATAGAGACGTTTCAAATCAGTGGAAAAATAATAGAGAATACAGGGAATGTCTGGACAAACTCTGAGCTTTTGAAAGACAAAAACAATAAATCTCCCCTCACACTTTAATAAATTACAAATGCATCAAAGCAATAAATTACAGATATATCAAAGAGACATAAAAATGAAATTGTATAAATACTAAAATAAAACATGGAAGAAAATGTTTACAAATCTGGGCCGAAGAGGCCTTTCTAAGAAAGTAAAATACTCAGAAGCCATGAGAAGACACATGACTTCATATAATTGTCCTATGTCTCAAATAAAACAAAATAACCCATTAAAATTAGATTATATGACAAAGAAAAATTGGAAAATGTTTTTGCTACACTTTTCTTAATATTTAACATATAAAATCTATAATAAAGAGAAAATTTTTATAATACGATAAGAAAGTAGATAAAATTTATAGGTATACAATTCCCTGAAAATGGTATACCATTGGAGACATAAAGAAATTTTCAAACCTTAATAATATTTAAACTAAAACTAAAATATTAATGAAAAACCAATGTTTTACATATCATATTAGCCAAAATTAATGTTTAATAAGAGCTAGTAGAGTACCCATATTTTTGTCTGTCTTAGCAATCCTTCTAGTAATGAACCACCAACCTCTGATTCTGTAGTAGTTTTGCCTAGTCCATTTCCTTTGTGGAAGGTCAACCATTCTTCTTTTTCCTAGTTTTAGGAGCAGCCACATGCTTCAGTAAGAATCTGTGAAATAGCCTGAATCTCATACTATACATGTGGGATCCTGGTGAGGTTCAACCTCTTTGCAGGTTGGCAATATTCATCAAAATTAAAAGGACAATGTAGTAGTTAATCTACCAAATCTTTAAAAGATTTACCCTAAATATTTAATGTGT
Source organism: Perodicticus potto (assembly GCA_963574655.1). Classification (NCBI taxonomy): domain Eukaryota; kingdom Metazoa; phylum Chordata; class Mammalia; order Primates; family Lorisidae; genus Perodicticus; species Perodicticus potto. The sequence goes on along the minus strand of CAUYRH010109153.1, from coordinate 15,825 downwards.
AAGATATAGAGGAAAGTTCCTTTTTATATTTGACCTCCAGTGATAATTGCACATTGCCCCCAAAGAGCAAGTACTATTTCCACAATGAAATAAAAGCTTTTCAAAAAAGTAAATGTAGGCTTGGCACCTGTGGCTCAATGGGCTAAGGTGCCAGCCACGTACACCTGAGCTGGCAGGTTCGAATCCAGACCAGGCCCGCCAATCAACAATGATGGCTGCAACTAAAAAATGGCTGGGCATTGTGGCGGGCGCCTGTAGTCCCAGCTACTAGGGAGGCAGAGGCAGGAGATTCACTTGAGCGAATATATATATATATTATTAAATAATAATATATATAATTAAATAATATAATTTAAAATATTGATTCAGGGGCTCGGTGCCTGTAGCTCAGCAGTTAGGGTCCCAGCCACATACAAAAGAGCTGGTGGGTTCAAATCCAGCCCAGACCTGCCAAACAACAATGACAATTCCACCCAAAAAATAACCAGGCATTGTGGTGACTGCCTCTAGTCCCACCTACTTGGGAGGCTGAGTCAAGAGAATTGCTTAATCCCAAGAGTTGGAGGTTGCTGTGAGCTATGATGCCATCGCACTCTATTGAGGGTGACATAGTGAGACTCTTGTCTCAAAAAAAAAAAAAAGCTTCTCCATAGGTAATAATCAACAGAGCAAATAAACAACCTACAGAATGGGAGAAAATATTTGTAAGCTATATATCTGATAAAGGGCTAATAACCAGAATGTACGAAGAACTCAAGCAAACCAAAAGGAAAAAGTAAACAACCCCAATAAAAGAGACTGGTAAAAAGCTTCGAGAACCTGGCATCCTGCTAAGGTATTGGGGTTCCAATCCAGCTGTTCTGCTGGAAAAACTCTGTTACAAACTCCTTGCCCTTTCTTCCCAGTGTCTCCAAAACTAGCCAAGAAGGCTTTTCTAGTTTTGGTTTGAATCCTGTTGAAAAATGGACATAGACAAGAAAGGGGCAGACACAACCTGCTCCCTCCCCAGGAGGTGCCTCCCAAAGAGGGATGATCCAGGCTTCTCCATTAGACTCAGGGTTCATGCCAGACCCAGATGGGAGGCAAGATGCTGGGGGTGAGAACTGGGGAAGGGAAGGCTCCAATGGGGGTGCTAAGGGAGTTTCTCGCATCAAGGAGACTGTAAGAGAAGATAGCACTTTTACATCGTAAGGAGGTGGAAAATCCTTTTCCCCTGATGGGGCAAGGACTGGTGGGGTCTGCTGACCCTTTCAGGGTCAGAGACAGGTGAGAAGGACTGCAAATGAGATTCCACAGTGTATGATCACAACCAGGGAGGGGGATTATGGACTAAAATCAACCACTGGTCTATATAGGGGAATTGGTCTGCATGACCCGGTTTCCCCATGACCACCTGGTGTACTGTGGTCACCAAGGTTGGTTCTAGGGAACCTGTTGATGCCCACCCTACATTAAAGCTCGGCCACTCAACTTCACAGAGGACTTGGAGTAGGTTCTTGAAGAACCAGACTCTGTAGTCATTCGAGAAACCAGCTGTAAAATTCTTCAGCATACCTGTAGAAGTGTTAAAGACTTACTTTGTCGAATTCCCATCATTTGACAAATAAACAAAAATAGACACATCACCAATTCCCAAGAAACAACAGTTACTATAAACAAACATATAAACAAATCTAAAGTGTTCATCTGAGGCTAAGGCTTCCCTGAGGCTCCTGCCTTAACAGACAGGCCAGGTCTTATATAGGTTTACAGACTACCCCTTTTCACCTGTGCCTCTTCTCAAGGCCAAAAGACCAAAGCTGACAGGCCAGACTCCCTTGAGGCTCCTGTCCAGTGGCTTTCCCTTGGAGGTCCCCCAAACAAACACCACACACTATTCTGAACAAAAGAAACAAACTCAAATGTGCATCTGAGGCCACAGCTCCCTACCAGCATCCTCATGTTTCTAGGGACAGGTCGCATTACCAATGTAGTAGTCTCTGAGAAGTTCTGACAGGCCAGGCTCTCCTGAGGCTCCTGCCTTGACAGACAGCCCAAGGTCCCTGAGACTCCTGTCTTACAGGTTGATGGGCCTGTTCTTAGGGCCAATTCCTGAGGCTCCCTTTTCACCTGTTCCTCTGCGTCCAAACTTATCTGAGGCCAAAAGAACAAAGCATCCATGTCCAGATGGCACTAGTGTCCTAGTGTCCCTGACAGGGCAGGGCCAACCCCTGAGGCTTCAGTCCAGTGGCCTCCCCTCAGAGGTTCCTAAAGGCCCCCCAAAACAATTTCAAACAGACACCACAGAGTCAAACAAACATCACAGACAATTACCTGTTGAGAGTAAGTTGGAGGACCTGAATTTGGGTGAGGAATTGGAAGGAGTCCCTCTGAAGCCCTCGGGAAGAGTTCAGGGAATTATGAGGCCCTGGAACATCCCAGGGTCACCCTATAATTCCTGCCCTCACAGGGAGGCCAATGCTCCAGCTGGCAAATCTTGCTGGGGCCTCCAAATGTTATACCCAAAGTGAGTGAAATAGAGAAATGCCAGCATACTGAGTCCAAATTAAACAAGGGTCCTTTATTGATCAGCAGGCCAAGAGTGGGCTCACACCTCAAAGTCTCTCGACCCCTAGAAGCAGGAGTGGAAACCTTTTATAAGGGACTTTCAGTAGGAGAGGTGGAGGTCTTAATGCAAGTCGAATTTGACAAGATCCAACACCTGGTAAGGGGATTTCTTACAAGGGATAGATGGGGTTTTGCAGTGATTACTAAACTCTTGCAGCTGAGCTTCCTGTCTTAAAGGGGGAGTGTTGAAAGCCCCCAGCAAGATGGAGTTGGGGCACAGCATTTCTACTACTATTCTTCCACTCTTCAGGAAACTGGAAGTTACTCTCAGGGGAAGTTAACATGGATACATCAGACAAAGCAGAGTATGGAGATAAAGAACTCTACTAAAATGGGGGGGCTAAATAGATAATTGCATACAGAATTGAAAAACTTTCAACTTTTTCTCTTTATGCAGATCTCAGAAGGCTGGAAACAGAATATAAATCTTTCAAGAAGGAAACTCCACAATATATTTATTAAAAATCCCACCAGCCCCAAAGAAAAATAGTTACTTGCATTTTCCGTGAACAATATTTCCCTGGGCCTGTTCAGTGTCCAATTAGATTTTTAGTACTTAATTTTCATATGTCAATAGATAATTGATGGAAAGGCACTAAAATAAAAAAATAGACACAAAAACACATAATAAAAAAATGAAAGGATCAGATAAAATGATGGAAGAAAAATCAATAATATACTCAGAGAAAATAAAATGAAAATAGAAAACAGAGACAAAATGCCATAAAAACAAAAGAAAAGTCAGGCCACAAGAAATAACACTTCAAACTTAATAATATGGTAGTTGAGATAAAAAATTAAACAAAATATTTTCCAGTTAAAGTTAAGAACATCTCCCCAAGAGCAGATGATGTAAGACTTAGTTTCAAATTGACAGTTGACTAAGAAATCTTTTAAGTCCAAGGACTTATAGTTTTACGAAGTACAAACATCATCAAAAATTCTCAAAATCTCTCAAAATAATAGAATATCAATGAAAACAAGATTTCTGAAAAGAGAGAGAATAAAAATTATGAGGTTAACAAAAGTAGGCAAGCGTCAAATTTGCAGGGTACTTTTTTGTTTTAAGAGAAAATAACACATATCTGAAAATTGAATTATATTTTTTAATATTTCAATAGATGTAGAGGTACAAGTGGTTTTTAGTTCCATGGATGAGTTATACAGTGGTGATGTCTGAGTTTTTGGTGTATCCATGATCTGAAAAGTATACATTGCATGAGATGTGTAGTTTTTGTTCTCTCGCCCCCTTTACCGTTCTTACTTCTGAGTCTCTATTTCCATTGTACTACTCCATATACTCCTGTGTGCCAATAGCTGGTTTCCACTTATAAGTGAGAACATCCAGAATTTGATTTTCCAATCCTGTGTTACCTCAGTTAGGATAATAGCCTCCACTTCCATCCGTATTGCTACAAAAGACATTATTTCATCTTTTTTTAAATAGCTGAGTGGAATTTCATGATGCATATGTATCACATTTTCTTTATCCACTCCTTAGTTGATGGGTAGTTTGATTCATATCCTTACAATTGTGAATTGTGCAGATAATTACGTGTCTTTTTTATATAATGATTTCTTTTCTTTTGGGTACATACCCAGTAATGGGACTGTGGGACTGAATGGTAGATCTACTTTCAGTTCTTTGAGAAATCTCCATAATGTTTTCCATGGTGGATGTACTAATTTAAGTTCCTTTGACAGTGTATAAGCACTCCCTTTTCACCACATCTGTGCCAACCTCTACTGTGTTTTACTTTCTAATAATGGACATTCTGACTGGAGTAAGTAGGTATCTCATTGTGGTTTTAACTTGCATTTCCCTGATAATCAGGGTTGAATATTTTTTCCACATTCTTGGTCAGTTGTATATCTTCTTTGGAAAAATATCTGTTCATGCCATTTGCCCTCTTTTAGTAGGATTATTTGCTCTTTTTCATGCTGATTTGTTTGAATTTCTTGTAGATTTTAAATGTCAGTTCTGTGTCAGATAAAGCTTGTGAATATTTTCTATCATCCTGTAGGTTATCTAATTATTCTGTTGATTATTTCTTTGATTGTGCAGAAGCTTCTTATTTAATTAAGTCCCATTGATTTTTATTTTTGTTGCATTTAGTTTTGGGATCTTATTCATGATTTTCTTTCTTAGGCCAATGTCTGGATGTTTTTAATAGGTTTTCTTCTAAAACTTTTATTATTTCAGGTCTTACATTTAAGTCCTTAATCCATCTTGAATTCATTTTTGTATATGGTACAGGTCTTGTTTCATTCTACTGCTCGTGGCTCTCCAGTTTTCCCAGAATTATTTATTGAACAGGGTTATCTTTCCCCATTGTATTTTGTCTGCTTTGTCAAAGATCAGTTGGTTGCAGGTGTTTCACATTATTGGTGGGTTCTCTATTCTATTCCACTAATCTATGTGTCTACTTTTATTCAAGTACCATCCTGTTCTGGTTAATATCACCTTGTAGTATAATTTAAAGCCAGGTAATGTGATGCTTCTGGATTTGTTCTTTTTGCTTAGGGTTGGTTTAGCTATTTGAGTTTTTCTTTGGTTCCATAAAATTCTAGGATTGTTTTTATAATTCTGTGAAAAATGATGTTGGTATTTTAATATGGATTGCATTGAATCTGTAGATTGCTTTGGGCAATATGATCATTTTCACAATATTGACTCTTCCAATCCATGAGCATGAAATATTTTAAAATTGTGTTTTCTACAATTTCTTTTATCAATGTTTTGCAGTTATCCTTGTTGAGTACCTTCACCTCATTGGTTAATATGCCTTTTTCCTTTTTATGCAGCTATTGGAAATGAGATTGTGTTCTTGATTTGATTCTGAGCTCAGTTATCACTGGTGTATAGCAGTGCTACTGATTTGCATGTGTTGATTTTGTAAACCGAGACTTTTCTGAATTCATTTATCAAAACCCAAGAGTCTTTTGGAAATCCTTGTGTTTTTCTATCTATAAGATCTTATCACAGGCAAACAGAGATGGTTTGACTTCATGTTTTCCAATCTGGGTACCCTTATTTCTTTATTTTGCCTGACTTCTTTGGCTAGAAACTCAAAAACTATCCTGAATAGAAGTGGAGAAAGTAAGAACCCTTGTCTTGTTTCAGTTATTAAGGGAAATACTTTTGACTTTTCCCCATTAAATGTGATATTGGCTGCAGGTTTTCCACATATGGCTTTTAATAATTTGAAGTATGTTCATTCTATGTCTTTTATTTTATTTTTTTTATTAAATCATAGCTACTAATCATACATTAGTGCAATCGTGGGGTACAATGTGCTGGCTTCTCTATGTCTTTTTCTTTTCAAGCATTTTTATCATGAAGTGATGCTGAATTTTATTGAATGCTTGCTTTTTCTGTAACTGAGATGATTATAAGGTTTTTGTTTTTAATTCTGTTTATTTGGTGAATAACTTACTGACTTGAAAGTGCTGAACTATTCTTGCATCCCTGTGATGGAACCCACTTGATCATAATGAATCATAATGAATCACATAATGTTTGATGTGTTGTTGAATTCAGTTAACTAGTATTTTGTTGAATAATGTTGTGTGTATGTAGCTAGCAGAAAATAACACCAATGATCAGAACAGAATCAAATGAAATTTAAACAAAAAAATACAAAGGAATCAATAAAGTGAAAAGTTGTCTCTTTTGAAAAGAGAAACAAAATTTATGGTCCATTCACTAGATTAATCCCAAAAGAAGAGAGAGGATCCAAACAGGTTAGTTCAGAAATGAAAAAGAAGATATTACAACCCATACCACAGAAATACAAACTGTCAATCTGAGAATACTATGAACATCTCAATGCACACAAACTAGAATATCTAGAGGAAATGGACAAATTCTTGGCATATAAAGCCTTCTAAGATTGAATTAGAAGTCCTTAACAGACCAATAGAAGTCCTTAAAAGACCAATAATGAGTACTAAGATGAATCAGTAATAAGAAAATCTAACCAAAAAAAGCCAGGAACAGATCAAGTCAAGCTGAATTCAACTGGACCTTCAAAGAAGATACTAATCCTGCTGAAGATTTTCCAAAAAAATCAAGGAGGAGGGAATCTTCCCTAACTCATTCTACAAAGTCTGTATCACCCCCGGTAGCAAAGCCAGGAAAAGAAACAACAAAAAAAAATTGAGCTATGTTTTTGAAGGAAAGCTTTACCATGGGGTCATAACATGTCTCCTCAATAAGTTTATTAAAAAATGTAGCACTTCATTGATAAGATTCTGTGCCTCTGTGTCCAGTTCCTTTATTTACTCATAGTAAACAGAACCATTTTCTGTTCTAAAATGTCTCTTTAAGGATTGGGTGTACTAGCCCTAAAAGTGCACAAAATAAACTCTATGCATTATAATAGATACACTCACTTACAACCCATACCCACAAACAAAATATGAAGTCCAAGTATTCATGTCGTAAAGATTTTCTATCCACATTTTCTAATGCTTTGATTACTTTGAATGTACCAAAAATTAGGAGAAACTAAACACTTTCAAGGTAACAAACATAAATCATCCTCTGGTCATTATTTTCAAACCAGAAGACTCTGAGTCTAGGGAGTACATGATAGACAAACACAACAGTTTTGCTACAGAATCCCCCACAGTTATTAATTAGGTAAAGCTCACAATATGCAGTTGGAGAATGCTGATGCAGAATCTGAAATACCAAACAGTATTACACATTGCCCAAGGCAAAAACTGAATCAGTAGCACGTCTACAGTTGGTATTTGGTCCTTTACTTTGGCAAAACTGTCTTATTGTTTAGGATCTAAGAAAATCACCTAGCGAATTTTTAGACCTGCGAATTATATACAACAATATATGTTATGTGCTCTGTGTGGTTTAAAATTTTATTTTGCCATACTTTATTTTTTGGACAGTATCTTGACATGCAATATTTTACAACTCAAAAAACACTCCTCATGTTAATAGTCCAAAGCAATTTCATTCTAAAAGAAGAAATCTACATTTCTTTACATTTTAAATATGTAAGGAAGAGAAGATGAGTGTTTCTTTTTTTCCTAATATTTCTTGTTTTTAGTTCAAACAATATTTTCAGTGAAATATTGAGAGAGGATACCCGAGAAGGGTGAGGTCTGGGAGAACAGGTCTTCTCAAGGAGAGCACAAGGATACACTTGCAGGGTCCTCTCCATGGTGACTCAGCCCTTAGGAATTTATAACTTCCTGGAACTTGGAAATTTCCAAGTTCTGTGAAATCCTGTAGTTCTGTGGGGGCTGGACTAGCATCTCCCACTTCATTCAAACTGGCCAATGAGAAGGGTACCTGTGGGGTGGAACTTCTTGACTGTCTATAAAAAAGGGAAGATCAAGCTAGACGAGCAGTGCAGCCATTTGGAATTCTTCTATGCCACAAGCTCCCAGCTGGTGAATAAAGCCCTTCCTCTTATAAATGTGGTGTTTGGGTGCTCTTTCTCTCCATTGGGACTTGTCTTCCTGCAACAGTCTTAGAGCGATTCTCTTGCCTCAGCCTCCACCAGCTGAGACCACAGGAGCCCACCATAATGCCCAGGTATTTTTTTGTTGCAGTTTGGTGGGGGCAGTTTGAACCCGCCACCCTCAGTATATGGGGCCAGCGCCCTATTCACTGAGCCACAGGCACTGCCCCCCTTGCAATTTCAATGACAGTGGAGTGGTGTGTCAGAGAGAGGCTCTGAAGTCAGACAAACCCAACTCTAAATCCTATGTGTACCCAAATTTGCTTTGTGGTCTTGCACAGGCTGTCTGATATCTACAATTCGTGTAGACTGGAGATATGAGTATCAATGCTAGCATTGCAGGGCTGCTCTGAGAATTGCAGGAGAGACACATGCACAGTGCTTCTCAGATGGCCTTCTACTGCTCAAAAAACAAAGGACTCCCTTCCTTTCCTTTACTCCTAGTCGTAAGAAGTGAAGAACAGGACGCATGAAAGAGCATACATAGTAAGGCAGTTATTTGTTGGTCTTTATCCCTGACTCCAGGCCAGAGCTCCTAAAACCCTTTTAATTTCCTAAGTAAGAAGAGTTACAGGAGCATCTTTTGTTAGAATATTAGGTTTGTGTTCTCAGTTCCTGAAATATTTCAGAGCAACAGGGCAAAAGGGGTGTCTTCTGTTATTCATAACAAGCCTGATTCTACCTCACCTGAGTTTATGTTAATGAGGTGACTTTGGAAAGGATGGGGGCTGGTCACCAGAGGGGCTGACTAGTTAAAGGGTTGGAATTTTGGCCCCATGACCTTACTTTTGGGAAGGAAGAGGGATATAGTCACTCAATAGTGGTTTAATCAATCATGTCTTTGTAATGACGCTTCCATAAAAACGCCAACCAAAGGGGGTTCACAGAACTTTCAGGTTGGCAAACACATTGATGTGCTGGTGCTCCTGGAGGGCACAGAAGCTCTGCACACCTACCCACCCTGTCTTTGTACCTTGCCTTATTTGGCTCTTTCTATGTTACATCCCTTATGACTGTGATCCTTTCTAACTGTTGGGAACCAGGCCAAACAGCAAGAGTTGAGTGGCAGGTGATTGAGTGAAGCTTCAGCTGTATTTACAGCCACTCTCCATGGCTGGCATCACCACCTGAATTCCATCTCTGTCTGACCAGCAGCAGCATTCGATTCACTTAGGAGCTGAATATGACTGGAAAGTGTGCACATCAAGAATCTAAGTTATGGCTTGGTGCCTGTGGCTCAGCAGGCTAAGGCGCCAGTCACATACACCTGAGCTGGCAGGTTTGAATCCAGCGCAGGCCCACCAAACAACAATGACAGCTGCAACCAAAAAGTGGCCGGGCGTTGTGGTGGGCGCCTGTAGTCCCAGCTACTTGGGAGGCGGAGGCAAGAGACTAGCTTGAGCCCAGGAATTGGAGGTTGCTGTGAGCTGTGATGGCACAGCACTCTATCCAGGGTGACAGCTTGAGGCTCTGTATCAAAAAAAAAAAAAAAAAAAAGAATCTAAGTTATGTGTAACCTCAGTGTAATTTCGAGTGCCATTGATTTATGCTTGAAGACACTCCAAAGTGATTAGAAAGCTAATCATGCAGGAGGCAGACCCTGAAGGCAGAGTCTGATTGTCTCTAGAATTTCCTGGAAGGGACCTGGAGAGGGGAAAATCAAGATAAGTTATTGTGCATTTTTAGTTGAAGGTTACAACTCTTTCCAGATAAATAGTTGGTTAAGTTTTATGATTACTTTGTATTCCTTTTATAGTTACTTTCCATTTTTATCGTATAGGCCATTTATCACCAGCAGGTTTACTAGTATGATGTATACATGCAGAACAATGTATTTTCAAAGTATATAAGCTTGTAAGAAATAAAGTAAAGTTGCTACAGGCCTGAGAGAGCTGTAGCCCTCCTCTTCTCAGTACATTCTAACTGCTGGTCTCATGTCTGCAACTACGGCCCAAACATTTCCAGCAACAGTTATGGGCTCCTCATCAGAATCTAACACCTGATCGTCTGAGGTGGAACTGAGGTGATTCTGCATTATAGTGACTTGTGTAATTACTTCATTACATATCACAGTGTAATAACAATAGAAATAAAGCACACAATATATGAAATGCTTTTGAATCATCCTGAAACCATCCCTCCTACACTCTGTCTGTTAAAAAATTGTTTTCCATGAAACCTGTCCCAGGTAGCAAAAGGTTGGTGTTTTATAATACACCAGTAAAGACAATGTGCTACTGTTTTATAATACACCAATAAAGACAATGTGCTTCCCTGAGTTCTGTGAGACATTATAGCAAATTAATGAGATTGGGGAAGAGGTTCTTGAAACCCTTGGTTTATAGCCAAGTCAAACAGAAATATGAGTATCTTAGGAACCACTACTTAAGAATGATGTCTGGGCTCGGTGCCATAGCACAGTGGTTACAGTGCTGACCACGTGCACCAAGTCTGGCAGTTTCAAGCCCATCCTGGACCAGCTAGACAACAATGACAACTGCAACCAAAAAATATCCAGACATTGTGGTGGGCTCCTGTGGTCCCAGCTATGTGGGAGGCTGAGAGAAGAGAATCACTTAAGCCCAAGAGTTGGAAGTTGCTGTGAACTGTGACACCATGGCACTCTCCCGACGGCAACATAGTGAGACTCTGTCTAAAAAAAAGAAATGATGTCTGAAGTGGGAGGCACCAAGCTTTTAACCTGTAGGGTCTGTGCTAACTCTGGACAGTCAAGGTCATCATTGAATTGTAGAAAACACAGTTGCTATCCAGAGAGTTAAAAAATTGCTTAATGTGAGGGAAAACCTCAGCCATTTGGTGTCAGAGTGTTGTGAAAATAGAAGAGACAAGGTTTTTCCCTTTGTTTAACATCCAATGGCTGAAGCTGGAAGTTTGAACAACAAAATAAATAAGAAGAATGCTTGGCTCGGCGCCTGTAGGTCAGTCGTTAGGGTGCCATCCACATACACCAGGGCTGCTAAACAAAAAAATCCCAGCCCGGGCCTACTAAACAAAAATGACATCTACAACAATAACAAAAAAGAAATATCCAGGCATTGTGGCAGGGTCCTGTAGTCCCAGCTACTTGGGAGGCTGAGGTAAGAGAATCGCTTACGCCCAACAGTTTGAAGCTGCTGTGAGCTGACACCATGGCACTCTACCAAGGGCGACATAGTGAGACTCTGTCTCAAAAAAAAAGAAGGTAAGATCATAACCCATAGACTAAAACTTATAAGACGATACCAATAGAAATAAATAATTGAACATATTAATAAATTAAGAATAGGTAGTTAATTACAGAAGCATCCCAATTAATAATATATAACTTTGTTGTTGACATGATTCACTGATGGATTCCAAAATTAGTAAGCAAAATTCAAAGAATAACAGAGTATTTTAATATTTAAAATTTCTCCTCCAAGATATTATTTAAAAATATAGTAGGGCAGGCACAGTGGCTCACACCTGTAATACCAGCAATCTGGGGGGCAGATTGTTTGAGCTCAGGAGTTTGAGACCAGCCTGAGCAAGAGTGAGACCCTGTCTCTACTAAAAATATAGAAAAACTACCCACACATTGCACTGGGTATCTGCAGTCCTAGCTACTAGGGAGACTGAGGCAGGAGGAGCAGTTGAGTCTAAGACTGTAAGGTTGCTATGAGCTATGAAACCATAGCACTCTGCAGAAGGTGACAAAGTGAGACTTTGTCTCAAAAACAAAAGCAAAGAAAGAAACAAACAAACAAACAGAGCGTGTGGTACCAGCCTGTAGTCTCAGCTACTCAGGAGGCTGAGGCAGGAGATTGAGTAAGAAGTACACTAAGTGGCTCAACGGGCTACGGCGCCAGCCACGTACACCTGAGCTGGTGGGTTCGATTCCGACCCAGGGACCGCCAAACAACAATGACGGCTACAACCAAAAAATGGCTGGGCATTGTGGCAGGCGCCTGTAGTCCCAGGTACTTGGGAGGCGGAGACAAGAGACTCACTTGAGCCCAGGAGTTGGAGGTTGCTGTGAGCTGGGATGCCACGGCACTCTACCCAGGGAGACAGCTTGAGGCTTTGTTTAAAAAAAAAAAAAAAAAAAAAGTAGAAAAAAGCTTACAGAATAAGGATATAAAGAAAGAAAATATTAAAAAAAAAAGAAGAAGAAGAAATACACTAAGTAATGTACTCAGTACATTCTTGGTGTTAGGTACAAACATGTAGTGGAGAAAAAGCATAGCTATTCACAGGAGGCTTGTGCCCAAGAGTTTGAGGTTGCTGCAAGCTGTGATGCCATGACATTCTACCCAGGGTGACAGAGTGAGACTCCGTCTGAAAATAAAAAAACTAACTGTATAGTGTAGAAGCCCAGCAGACACCATCTTCACCAAGCAATTAAGGATAACATCTTCAGAATCAAGACATTATGTCTGCATCATGGACTCCTTGATAGGACACACCGAGAAGGGCTACCTTCTGTGTGTCCTTCCCCAAACTACACAACACCAGTCTAACTGTGAGAAAACGTCAGGTGAATCCAAATCAAGACGCATTCTTCACAATCACTGACCAGCACTCTCCACAAGTATCCAGGCTATGAAAGACAAGGAAAGACTTAGAAGTAGTAGCAGAGTGAAGTGGGCAAGGAGGTATGACCACAAAATGCAATGTAGGATCCTGGGATGGGATCCAGGGACAGAAAAGGACAGCAGATGAAAAACTGAGAAAATCCAAATGAAGACTAGAGTTTACTTAATGGTATTATACTGTACTGATATTAATTTCTTAGTTTTGTCATTGTACTGTAGTTATATAAGAAGTTAACATTAGGGGAAGTGTGGCAAAAGTGTATGGGAAATCTGTACCACTTTTGCAACTTTGGAGAGCTTAAAATTCATTCAAAATGAACATATTTTAAAAAGTGAGACAGCAATGTTTTTTTGTCCGTACTACTCAAAGTACATGAGACTAAGCATTTAGAAATTTTTTTCATAGTAATTTTATGTCTATTTGATTTAAAAAAAAATTTTTTGAGACAGAGTATCACTATATCACCCTGGGTAGAGTGCCATGGTGTCACAGCTCACAACAACCTCAAACTTTTGGACTTAAGCAATTCTCTTGCCTCAGCCTCCCAAGTAGCTGGGACTACAGGTGCCCACCACAACACCTGGCTTTTTTTTTGTTGTAGTTGTTATTATTATTGTTATTTGGCAGGCCAAGGATTGGTTCGAACCTGCCAGCCCCAGTGTACATGGTTGGTACCCTAGCCCCTGAGCTATAGCTGTAAGCAAGCTGGATTTAAATTTTGTTTAATTGGGATTTGTTTATAAAATTAAAAAAACAGTAAGTAAGGAAGTAGTGGGGGAGAGTTATACTCTGTCATTGTCCCTAGGAATTTTTGGCTTTAAGTTATCCCTCCTGTGAATAGCTATGCTTTCTCTCCACTACATATTTGTACCTAACACCAAGAATGTACTAAGTACATTACTCAACAAGTCCTCAAGAAACACTTCTAAGTGAGAAAAAACTTGAATCCATTTTCTTCTGCACCAGAAATTTTACAATGGTAGTCTCACTTAAGCAGAGGTCTTTGATGTTCATGATTCCCATAAAGGGTCATTAATTTTTACATATTTTTTTCATTATAAAAGATTAAGCAACAAAAATCTTTTGAAGAATTATAGTCAAAATAAGCCTAGAGTTCTTAATTTTGTTTTTAAAAATCTCATGCCAGCTCTTTTGCCTCTCTGCCCCTCTCTCTCCTATCTCTCTCTCTCTCTCTCTCTCTCTCTCCTTTCTCCCCCTTTCTCCCCCCTTCTCTTTCCCTCTCTCTCTTCTCTCCTCCTTAATGCTGCTCTGCAGCATCCCCTGCCAATAAAGACCTTTCGTACAAAAAAAAAAAAAAAAAAAACTCATGCCAGCATATAATCTTCCGCTATAAATATCATTTAACTCTTGAGTATGCAATGGTCAAATTGGAATTTGGACCCATAACTCCATCAAAAATAGCACTTTCCTATTTTTGAAACTAATTTCTTGATAATTTGAAGGACAGTGATTTAGCTGTTGTATTCTTAGGAGAGATCAATAAATTAAATTGTAGCATTGCTTTCTTCTCCTCCTTTTCCTCCTCCTCTTTCTTTTTTAACTCTCCTGTACAAATTTTCAAAGCATATAAAGCAGTGTGAAATAGATATGTTGCCCACTGCTGTGAAGAAATGAAACACATGGCTCGGCCCCTATGGCTCAAGTGGCTAAGGCATCAGCCACATACACCTGAGCTGGCGGGTTCGAACCCAGCCTGGGCCAGCCAAACAACAATGACAGCTGCAACCAAAAAAATGGCCAGGCGTTGTGGCGGGCACCTGTAGTCCCAGCTACTTGGGAGGTGGAGGCAGGAGACTAGCTTGAGCCCAGGAATTGGAGGTTGCTGTGAGCTGTGATGTCACAGCACTCTACCCAGGGTGACAGCTGTCTCAAAAAAAAAAAAGAAATGAAGCACAAAGCTGATTAATTCCACCAATTCGAAAAGACCCCTGAAATTGGACTTTGGAAGTTGTGAATTCATTTGCATGAAGCATTTTCCTTCCCCTCTTCTTCTGGTAAGAGAAGCTCTCTCCTCTATGAAGAACAGAGAACCAGTCTCCCTACCCAGAATACTTAGCTTAGGGATAGGAAAGTCAGTCACTCAACCTCAGTCAATGAAGTTAATCCTCAGGACTTGAGCTGTACCCTTTCTCTCTGGAATTTAAGGCTGTAAAGTAAATGAAGACTATGTCTCTGAAGCACCATAAGGTACCATTTATTTTACTAGATGAAAAAAGTTTCCAAAGAATACAGCCAACACTGAGAGATGGAGAAAAAGGAGGTTAGAAAGAGCAGGTAAGAAGAGAAAAGAGTCAGAGAGAAAGATAGAGATGGAGAAAGCAAGAGAACAAAGCACAGAGGCCAAGGTTTCTGATCTTAAAATTTGGCACAACAACCCCCCAACTCTGTTGAAAGTGAGCAATTCTTCCAGACTCTTTAGTCACATGCCCAAGGAAATTCCTATTTTTTCCAGCTGGTTGAAGGTGTCATTCTGTTTCTCTAAAAAATAAACATATTGATAAACATGACCCCTGTATGTGTCTAGTGAGATAAAAGGAGCAACTAAGCTCTTATCTTGACATTGGAATATACCTTTGAGCATGCAGCAGATTGGCTTTCTCCAGCTCTATCTTTCTCTCTGACTCTAACACCAGCTTTCCATTGAGGCCTGTGCTACTGGAAAATTCTGAGAAAGTACAGTTGACCTTGGTGCTAGTTTCTCTTCAGTATTGCCCTATACAACTAAATTCTCATTGCTCATGTATAAGGGAGAGAAAATCATCAGATGTATTTCATTAATATTTAAAAATATTCAAGCTCAGCTCGGTGCCTGTGGCTCAACGGGCTAAGGCACCAGCCACATACACCTGAGCTGGGGGGTTCGAATCCAGCCTGGACCCAACAAACAACAATGATGGCTGCAACCAAAAAATGGCCGGGTGTTGTGGGGGCGCCTGTAGTCCCAGCTACTTGGGAGGCGGAGGCAGGAGACTCGCTTGAGCCCAGGAATTGGAGGTTGCTATGAGCTGTGATGCCACGGCACTCTACCCAGGGTGACAGCTTGAGGCTCTGTCTCAAAAAAAAAAAAAAAATATTCAATGAACTTACATTTTACTCATTCTGGTTGTATAGCTGCATTTCATAAAGGTTAAGA